>JABASK010000031.1:0-60593 GCA_019776465.1 Rambutanura hunanensis | reverse complement strand
TGTACACTCAAACTTTTTCTTGAAGTCATTGAGAAAATTTACAGACGTGATATTTCTTGTCTTGTCTTTGGGCTTCTTCGGACACAGGATCCGATGAGCTGCTAACATTTGCTTGGCTGAGAACATGGCTACACACCACTCGCACTTGTAGTTGTAAACACCTTTTCGATACCTCTTAGTCTTGAGGGCACTGGTGCCATGGACCTGAGAAAAGTGACGAGATCTTGCTTGTAAGGAAGAGAACGTGGCAGTACAAAGATCACACTTATACTTGTCCATCCTCTCATGACATTTTCGATGACGCCGCAGATTAATGCTTCGGTGAGTTACAAAAGGGCAATCTTTACAACGGAACTTATCCTCTTGCACAACTAGAACGGTTCTCGTTTTAATTGGCGTCACTTTTATTTTATGACACCTGATTTGATGAAGAGTCAGAGTCTGCTGGTTCGGTAACTGAGCTTTACAGATGGAACACTTGACTACTCTTCGTTCCTCTTTTTTAGTTGGGTAGAGAGTCCTAATGTCAGCCAGTGGGTTACCAGGATGAGTCGAATGGGAGTCGCCGTGGGAATGTTCAATTCGAGCTTGCTTGGTACATCTAGATCTCGGAGGTTTTGTGGTCGTCCACAGTTTGCGGTGGCTGTCGTGATTTACTTCGACCTTCCTATAAATTCAATTTTCAACCATTTTCAAATATTCATATCAGTGTGGTGACAAATACCGAAAACCAATTAAATATTATTTAACTCTAAATGAACTTTAACAACAAGGGTTAGCAAGCTGAGACATCTTACCTCCAACCCAGTTTTAGACACACCACCGTTTTTCCTAAAAAGTGTTCATGTTTCAAAAATTCCTGGCGATAAAATTTGACACGTGTAATTAATATATTTGACACGTGTAATTATTTACCTTAATTTGGACACCACGTTCCGATTATGTTCACGTTCAACTGGGAATTCACTAGTACATAGAGCTTCATGATGTCGCGCCCAACTCGGAAATCGAAAAGTTTTCTGACATTTGCGACATTGAACAGGATTAGGATGTGGAAGTACTCTATGGGAAGTGAAGTGAAGACGAAGAGAACTCGACGTGAAAAAAGACTTGGGACATTTTGTACACTTGAATATATTCTTGCGTGAGTTTGAAACTGAAGAAACAGCTCTTTGATAAACATCAGCGTTCGCATCTTTTGTATTATCGTAGTGAGAATTTGGTGTCGTACTCGTAGATTTCGAAGTTGTGGATTCAGTGTTCTCCTCACGCAAAGTATGACGCTCTGTACTTGTGTCTCTTGAGGTCAGACTTTGCTGCAGAGCGGTAAGGGCAAAGTTGACATTGAAAGGGTCGAGTATGTTGGTTTTCGTGTTTTTCCAGAAGACTACGACAAGACAAAATTTTGTGACAAAATCTACATTTGAAGTGGCTTGAAGTAGAACTTGAGGGCAAAATAGTGGGAGACGACAAAAGTTTTGTTGGTGACAAACTTTTCGTTCGTGACATTCTCCTAGAATTAACTTCTTTCCGTCTAGGCTTCTTCAATGGTGAAATATTGTCTTTGTCACGTTGTAATACAGAAGGAAAAGGTATCTGACTTGATCCACGCTGGACACCGTAGTCAAGAGAGTTTGTCGAATATGATTTCACTGTTGTAGCTCTAGCTTCCTCCATACTTAGGCCATGCGCATTGACTTTATGAAGACTAAAATTACCTCTAAATCCAAAACGCTGTGGACAAAGATGGCATTGATATGGCCGAAGGTGTCCATCCTCGTGCCGCTTACATTCATATGACTTTAACCATACCTTGGGACAGAAGCGACATTTGAATGGACCCGAATGCGGTGTATAAGACAGGATTGTTGCCAGATGAATTTGTAGTTGGCGACAAAGCCTTCCGAATTGTAATATTTCTGGAACCTGCTGCTTTTTTCTTTGGTTTCAACGGTGGCGAAATATTGCATTGAGCAAAATGAACAGCATTCTTCGTAGTTGACGACAAAGACTTGGTTGTTGAAATATTTCTGGAAGCTACTGGTTTTCTCCTTCGTTTCAACGGTGGTGAAATATTGTATTGAGCAAAATGAACGACATGGAAGTGTTTATTGAGTCCAGCTGCTGTTTCAAAATTGTCTAAGCAATCGAAACAACTAAATTTTGAAGTTCTTTTTATGCCCGGTGCAATGTTTCCAGTACACGATGCGAGTGGAGCATTCAAATGGGCATAAATTGCACTTGTACGGTTTTAGTTCAGGATGGTCCCGACAACGATGAGTCGCCATCATAGAACTTCTGCATAACTCGTTACAAATGGAACATTTTACGAATGGCTGACGCTTTCTTTGCGTATTTGGAATCGTATTTGTTTGAGCTGGAGCTCCGGTTTCTTGTGTATTGACAAGAGGGAGAACTACATAGCACTCCTTAATTCTTTTAAAGATGTCCTGTTTTGGGTGAGAATGAGGCTGGGCCACAGGTGGTGACACCGAAGACTCCTCCACCATGTTCCATTTTGTTGCATTGTCCAGTTCTTTGTCGTCAGTCTTGTCGTTTTCAATGTGCGACCCTGGGCCAGTAACTACTGGTTGAGATGAGATCGTACTGGTCCAGATGGGCGACTCAGTGAGTTGGAATGGAAAACTGCATGCAAAAATAGAAAGTTCGTAAAAAAGCTATTCAATAAAAAAAATTGAATGTATTGAATTGTAAGAAATAAAGTAAATTGCTCTTACTTAAATTTTATCTCTGCCTTGGCCGTTATACTAAATTCATGTGGAGGTTGTGCTGATGCTGAGGCCTGCAACTGAATCTCTTCTGGCTTATGATTCTGGATTTCTAGATGGACCGTTGGAACTGTCAAAAGCAGATGAGAAAAAAAGGTTAAAACTAAGGTAAGAAGTACCAACTTTGATCTAAAAGTAGTCGCATAACGAGTCTTCGGTTTTCTTTGACCTGACTTACCATTATTAGGCGAAGGCGATACATGTAACGTATCTATAGGAACTGAATAAGGTGGTTCAACGGTGGGTAACAGAGGAGGCGGAAGCGCAACACATTCATCTTGTTTCTGTTGAGTTAAGGAAATAGATTTAACATCACTAATTTCTTGAACAGGGATTAAGGCATCGAGGGCTTTGGAATGAGACTTCTTATGTTGAATAAATTCTTGGAGATTGGCAGTAGTGTAGACACAGATTTTACATACGAAAACGAATTTGACTTCCGGCTCCGGTTTCTTCTTGTCCATCTCCATCATTACTGATTTACCGTTGCTAACTGATGACTTGTTTTCGGGAGCTAAACCGCTAGTGTGAATATGGAGCATGCATGTCCACTCTCCACTGTAAGCAAAAATTACACACAACCATTAGTCTTCTATCTTCTTCAATGAAAAGCCGAAAATCGGAAGTGTTCATATCTATTATCAAAAATTAACTGACCAGTCAGACCCAGACCAGAATGACACCAAGGAAAATGAAGATGTTACGACAGCGGACCAAGAACTTCATGGTTCTAGTCGTTCCGGATTCAGTTCCTCCCTCACTGATCTTCAAGGAAATTGAAAAGGAACGAAACAAGTGAATTGATTGTTATTGGAACACCTCTTTCAAGATAGAACCGGTTTTGGGAATGACAACGAAGAATTCCCTTAACAGAGATGGGCATAATATTGGAAAATGTAAATTTAATGAAGTGGCTATTATTCCTTATTGATTTTACATTGTGAAGCAATACTAAATTAAGTTGGAACAATTTTCTTTAAAAAATTCAAAGACTTGAATTATGTTGCATAGACTGCTAATTGTAATTCGCAAATATGGAAGCTAAGCAGGAGAACAAGAGCAAATATTAGATCTAACCTCGTACCTACTTTAAGCTGAGAATAAAGCATTTCCAAAATCCAGGTAGAATGGACCAGTTTGGAAGCATTGAAAATTTTCAAAGTCCCGACTAAAAAATTTTTTTCCCGGATTTTCGCATATCTTTACGAATCATGACATTTGGAGTCTTTTAAGACCTATTTTCAAAAATCGAATTTTTTTGAAAAAACTTTTTGTTACAAATTTTTGTAAATTTTGATTTTTCGAAAGTCAGGTTTCGAAAGTCGGGTTCCCCGGTTTTTAAAAAAAAACCGGGCAAGGCATATATGGACGCTTGGTCTCCTGGGGATGCTATAAAAAAATCAAAATGGCGTTTGATTACTCAAGATTGATGTTGAATTACTATTAAGTATAAATTGGAATGTACAGGACCAGACTGCCATCGTCACTGAGTCGCCACAATCCTGGATCCCCGGGATTTTGTTGAATAGCTAACTTATTACAAACCATCGCAACTGGGGTAACTTGAAACTTAATTTTTTTTTATAAGGAATTACTATGTAATTAACAAGGGAAGACACAAGTGTGTGGAGAAAAAGTTAAGGGCTAACCGAGGGTAAGAACAAGAACAAACATTTTAATTTTAAAACACGTTCACGATTCTCGACGACGACTCATATCCGTTTTTTTACCCCGTGAGAATTTTTTTAACTCTCTAAAAAATTTTTTTGCAGGGAGGGATGATAATTTTAGAAGGGATGAAAAAAGTGTCATCAGATGTGGCAGTGGATCATCACAAAGCGGGTCCAATTACAGATCATTTCACACCACAGTCACACATGGTATCTTATCCAAAAAGATTTAATTTTGGCATCTCAAGGATCAAATGGATCATAACGAACTTGAATTTTGGCGGGAGAGCAAGTGGTTGATCGGGGGAAAAGATGAGTTTAAGTGGTAACACGGGTAACGACGCGGAAGTTTTACTCAAGTGTTTCTGGATCGATTGCAAAGCGTCGTTTGGAACTCAGGTAATAAGCGTATCCAAATCAATCAACATTTTGTAAAAAAAAAATCTGAGAAAAAAATTTTTTAGAATTTTTTTTTTTAAAACTTACTTAGTATTTTGGCTTAAATTTGAATTTTAGAGCGGATTAGTGAATCATATCAATGGTGTCCACGTTGACACGCGCAAGGAAGATTTTGTTTGTCTCTGGCATGCCTGTCCGCGGCGACGTCGTGCGTTCAACGCGCGTTATAAACTACTAATTCATATGAGAGTTCACACTGGATTCAAACCCAATCAGTGCGAAGTAGGTTTTTTTTTAAATAATTTTAAAAACATTTTTTGGATCCAAAAAACCTTTTTAAAAGAAAAATTAAAAAAAATTTCAAACTTGACTACTTTCTTTCCTCAGTATGCAGGTTGTACCAAAACTTTCTCAAGACTGGAAAATTTAAAAATCCACACGAGATCTCATACAGGTAAGTGTCACTCAATGACCCGTCTAACGTGACCTTTAAAAGTTCCAATTATCTAAATAACCTTGCGTTTGCATAGGAGAAAAACCCTACGTTTGTCCATTTTGTCCAAAAGGTTTTTCCAATTCATCAGATCGAGCTAAACATCAAAGAACACACTTTGACCGAAAACCCTACGCGTGCACATTCTCTACTTGCACCAAAAGGTCACTTTCTCTAATTAAATAGTACAGCAAATAAATTTATTTTTTAAAAAGAAATGAACATAGTTTTACTTAGTAATTTTTGAAATTCAGAGTTTTCATAATTTTGAGTCAAATTTTCTGTGCAGATACACTGATCCGTCTAGCCTTCGCAAACACTTCAAACTCCACTTTAAAGAAACTGAAATTATGTCACCTACAGTTTCATCATCTTCCTCTTCTTCGGATCTCTTCACCTTTGACCTTCCTGTTGAGCACTTGGGTGATCTTGTGACCTGGGGAAGAGAAAATTTCGCAGAAGACGAAGATGAGTGGAATCTACCTCTTGACTTTCTACAAGATGACACTTATCCTTCGACCCTTGAAGATTTTTCAGATTTACTAGGATTATGAGCTTGATTTTATCTAAAGGTTATGAATTAGTTAAGAATATCATAACTAATTAACCAACTAAATAAGAGGTTTGAATTAGAGATGATATAATACCCGGGTCTTTCACTACCAAATTGTTTATAAACGTGGCATTTTTTAAGGATTTGAAAAAATGTTTTGGTCAATGAGTTTAATAAGAAAGAGATGAAATAAATAAGTGGTTTCTTAATTTCTATGTCTGCAGTTACAAAGTTCATAATTTTAAATTCTTTTTTTTTAAAGCATGAAGAGCGTGAAGTGAAAGTGGTGAAAGTCTTGGCTCTTCCACCCTTTGCCGTCAGTCGTCTTCTCGACGTTGACACTTCAACATCTTTCATGTCTTCTTTTCCAAACTAACTTGTAGGTTATTTGTGAAAGTTAAGAGGTTAGTTATTTTGGATAAAGGGGTGAAATGGAGGAAGGAATAATTGAATCCCAGTTTGTGTTCAAATGTCTTGAAAAAAGTTTAAAGGAACTTCATATTCAAATAGATAATAAGTCAGGTGAGTGTAACCTAATAACCACAACTAAAGTCAGTTGGACAATGTGTTGCACCTTTTCTGATATGTGCTTCAAAATGAAAGTCAAAGTGCCAAGTTTTCTATTAGATTTGTACTTTTAGGGCTTTCATGGAAATTTTGACAGGCAACCTGTTCATTCTCATCCGAAAGATGAGGATGAGTTTCGCATTTTTTTTTTTCTTTTTTTCTTAAAATTTCATTAAGTTTATGTCATTTGAATCAAAATTTTGACATTTTATGAGAGTTTCTTTTTGAGGAATTATGAATAACTTTTGAAAATATTCATGTTTTGATGAATCCTGTTTAATTTGTAAAGTATTTTTAAAATTATTTGTAAATTTTGAACAATTTATGATTTTATTTTAGAAGATACAAATTTGTTAAAGAGTCTGTGCCCTGCCACTTGGGATTCTCTTTACTGTTGGCCGTTTACACTTCCAGGAGTGACCTTGACCCGCCCTTGTGCCGAGGTCATGAAAGAATCCCCGGATTTTACTCCAACACAATTGAACAAGGTCACAGGTACGTAAAAATTTATTCTTACAATAATACAAAATTCAACTAAAAATTTTGCAGAACCAATTTTAAAATTTTTAAGTCCAGGCCAACAAATCTGTTCTTTCTATAAAAAAAAAACCTTATTTCATTAAAATAGTTTTTTTTTCAGGTTCGTATCAAGTCTAATTAATTTAAAAAAACGCTTGGCTTAAAAGGAATCTCTTGAGTTTACTGTAACTCCCTTATGTAATTAGGCAAATTACTTATGAAGTCGTTTAACATAAATGCATTTTTAAAAAAAAAATGCTAGTATTCAGCTTTTTTTAATTAAAATAATGAACTTTTTATCGTATATTTTTTGTTGTGTTTCATAGGAAATGCTGTTCGTATTTGTGCCGAAAACGGAACCTGGTTATGGGGAAATTGGACCAATTATAATGAATGTCTCGAAGGACTCGGTGACGACGTCGCTGTGCCGGTGAGTTGTTAAAAAAGGATTCAAGTTACGTAAGCCAAAGCACAAGATGAAGTTAGTAGGATGAGACATGGGTGGAATATGTGAACTTTGGAAGTCTCAAGGGTCACTTTACCTAATCTCAACAAATCCCTTCTGTTTCAGAAATTTTGAGCTTAATTCCAGTCAAGTACACTTCATGGTTAGTCTACCTTAATTTAATTAGAGTTTAAGTTCATATTTTGATGTGCACATTCAAGTCTCATGACAACGCTCTCAAATTTCGTAGTAAAGTCTGCGCATCTTTTACGTTCTCAAGGTTTCAGGAAAGTTAAGCGCGCTACTACTTTCTTTCTTTTTTTCTCAAAAATCCCACTTTTTATTTCTAGACTTTAAGTGTAAAAAGCATGTTGATAAAATTTAAAGTGACCAAAAACGTGACGGTTTTAGAATTTACTCTAATTTCGCAGACACGTTTGGAGTTTAAGCCACAATTTGTCAAAGTCGGTGGCACTACTGTTTACTTGAAATTGAAAAGTGTGAAAATGAAGTGGAAGTGGAAAGTATCACTTACTTGTTTTATTTAATTCTAGAAACCCACTTTAATTCAACAGTTTTTCGAGTGTCAACTTGACGTGCGACATATGGATATAAATTGTAAAAAAAATAATAAATTGTTTGTTAACAGGCGGATCAAGTTGGAAGTGTTGTGGTGGCTGTGCGTTGGATTTTGTTTTTGGGCTCCATTTTGTCTTTTGTCACTTTGTCCATTTCATTGTTCATCTTTTATTACTTCAAGTAAGTTTATACAAAATTAAATACTTAAGTTAGTTATTTAGAAGAGGGTAGGGTTAATTAAACTCTGCTTTAAAGAAAATGAATTTTGAGCCTTTACTACAAAAAATGACTTTGTAATTTCCTGCTAATTCTGTGTGACCAAGTTGTAATGGAATTTTTAAAGAAAAGCAACGTAAAAATGTTGATCGGTAACCTAAATCATCTTCGGTTGAGCGGAAGCTCATTTCCTTCAATTTCTAAGAAAAAATAAGCGCTGTTTAAATTAATGGCGATTCAAAACCGAGTCCTGGAACCACTGGTATAAAAGTTTGAATCTAATTTCAACCTAACCTAAAAAATTCAAGACTGTAATCCTCCAAAAGCACAAAAGCTTCAAATCGATTGCGATTCTTTTAGAAAAGTTACTAAAACTTTTTTTTCTTCTTGGTTTGTTATTTTGACAAAAAAATAAACAAACATTGAAGCAAAACACAATTTTGTGTCATTAGTTGCCAAGTGATCTTGTCAAAAGATGAACAGGATAAGTAGATTAACGTTGTGCAGAAAAATAATTCCAGTAATTGGTTTCCATGGATACAAAAATTGATTTTAATTCTTTTCAGACGACTTAGATGCGACCGTATCAAGGTTCATATCAATTTTATGCTTTCTCTTGCCATTCGATTTGTCCTTCTTGTTCTTATTACTGAACCATTCATCTTCAATCGAGATGAAAACTACAGAAAAGTGGTAAGTGGTCGTGAAAGTCGGAAACAAAATTTGAAAAAAAAGTTTGTTTTTTATTAAAAAAAATGTAGTAGTAATCATAACTGATGGAAAAGAAAGAAGAAAGGAAAAGCGTGATGTGGTTTGAAGTCAAATAAAATTAATTTTAATAAGTGTTTGGTGTTTTTTAATTGAAAGGACTGGATTTGTAAGTGTGTGATGTGTGCGTTAATGTACGCAACTGTAGCATCGATTAACTGGATGTTTATACAAGGTCACTACCTTCACTCACGATTAACTACGAATATTTTTGACACTGGAACTCCTTTTAGAATTTACTACGTCATTGGATGGGGTAACATATTAAACTTTAAATCTTAAATCTCAAAAAAAGTTTTAAAAAAGTTTTAGTTCTAAGATAAGAAACTTTTTTAAATCTTTTGTTCGTTCACTTTTCTCTTTTAAGTGATGAAAATATTTCATGACATTCTTTTCCTTTTGTTCAAAATTTTATACATTTTCTAAATTTAGGTCTCCCACTTCTTTTGATTGTAATCTGGGCTATCGTCATGAATATTCATCACCAAGCACATTGTTGGCAAAAATTTTCGCAACTCAACTACATTTGGATTTTAGTTGGGCCTATGATTTGCGCATTGACGGTAAGAACTATGCAGCATCATCAAATAAATTTGTTAGAGCAGAAAAATCTAGAGAGAAATGGAAACGTTCTTAATCATCTTTTAACTGAATGATTAATTAAGCCGACAAAAAAATTACGTGAAAAAATACTAGAAATGACTCAATGATAAATGACATTGTGACATTTTTATTCATTTTTCACTTAGTATTTGTCACTCTGGTTTTTATTTGAGGACGAAAGTTTTAGTCTTAATTTGTCACAAAAGTCATTTCTTTCTTCTAAGTTCTCTTATTTGTCACTTGACCTTGACAGGTCAACTTATTTTTTCTTCTCAATATTATGCGAATTCTTTTGACAAAGATACAAAGGGCGAACACTTCAAATGATGCGACTCAATGCAGGTACTTAACAAAAAAGAAAATTGTAATTTTTTTCGAAAAGTTTAGTGTATGGTTTTTAAGTTGAACCGAACTTACCTAATTGAACTTAAAACCTAAACCTAACCTGAGCTCATTTGATTGTAGACGAGCTGTAAAAGCAACTGCCATTTTGTTTCCTCTCTTGGGAATTAACAACTTGTTGTTCGTTTACAATCCGGGTGGTGGCTACGAAAATATTTATATGCTTTCAAATACAATCATACAATCGTCACAGGTGAAGAAAGCCATGACAAATATGTCGCCTATAACAGACATTCATGACAGTATTTTTCACTATGTTTCAAATGTAAATGTTCTAAATTTCTAGGGAATTTTTGTAAGTTTCCTGTACTGCTTTTGTAGCAGCGACGTGCGTGATGCACTTCGTCGTGAATACCGACGATTTCGTGTGCGTCACTTTGCCCATTCTTCTCATCGCCAAAGTTCACGTCCACGAAGTTTAGTTGTGTTTCTTGCACCGGAAAAATCCCGTTCACCGAAATCAACTAATGCTAAAGAAAGTCAAATCGAAGTGAATTCTGTTCCAGAAACTTCCAATTTTAACACGTCGCGAGAAACTAGGTCACTTTCTTCAACAGCCACACATTCCTCTGCTAAAATGAATTCACGTCGTGACGTTATTTTCAAGTTTTCTGAAATTTAAAAAACAAAAATCTGTCAAAACTTTTTAATTTAACTTGGAACTGTGTAAAAAGAAGCCGCTGCATTTCAAATGAAGTCTCTGGGGAGCGGGTAGCTTTGTTTGCTAATTAACTTTTAATGTTTTTCCGTTTCAAAGTATTTAAGTCTTTTGAGAATATTAAATGCAAAATTTGCAAAATGTGACTTTCAATTAGGACGACTTTTGGCACATCAGTAGAACAATAGAGTTAAAACCTTATGATGGATAATAGCATGAGAGGTTTCAAAATTCAAAAGTTATACCCGGGTATGTCATCTGTCATAAATAATTAGTAAAGACAAAGGGTTTCAAACAAATCTATTGTTTTCGGTTAGTATAGCCCCAACCCTACTCCAACCTGTCACATTTTCAAAAAAAAATTCATCCGAAAATCACTTATTCGAAGTATTAGCTTTGGAGTTCTCTCTTTCAACAAAAATTAAGAAAAGTTTAATTTAATCAAAATTAGCCACAAAATGATGGATTCTTTTGAAGTGTTAAGTTAAGTTAAGTTCAATTTTCTACACAAAACCACAAAAGGTCTGTATGGTTTAAAAGTGATGAAAGTAATGGGTTAGAATGGTTTAGTATCGAATATCGTTTTGAATTAAAAAGAAAGATGAAAGCGTTTTTGATTTTTGCGACGCTAATTGGCATTGGTTCGGCGCTAGTTCCTAGTACTGAAAACTGCGAAAATATTCCCGGGTGGACACTTTACTCTAAGACACCGAATCGGAGTAACTTAAATATTTTTTTATCTTATTCATTTTTTGAAGAAACAACATTAGAAAATTAAAAGAAAACATTGTTTTTCTTTTTCTCATTTGCTGAAATGTTGCAGATCCTGAAACTCTGAAAGTGAGCAATGAAGTTGCAGATAAAAACGAGAACGATTTGAGATTTCGCACTTGTTGCAATTTCAAAGAAAAATGCGAACTCTTGGTGGACGAATTCAATAAAGGGAATTTGGCGAGGGAAATGTGCTCAGTTGTAGCCAGTTGCAATAATTTAGATTCTGGAACTTTGCGAATTGAGCGCGTACATAAAAATGGCTGGAAATCAGGACCGTACTGTCAAAACTTTATTGAAAACGGGCACGGTGCTCCAATGAGACTTTGCGAAGGTCGGCTTCTTTTTTTACAAACCAACACACACTATTTAAAAAAATTATGCTTTTCAGGAAAATAAATTAAGTTTCTTCCAAAAAGGTACGAGGAATTGCATGCAGAACTCCGGGTCCAAACACGACCTTTTGACCTGCATGAACTCTTTGTTCGGGAATACAATGGAACATGGAGGATTTTTTGCCGAGGCATTATTTCCATACAAATCTTTTGTTTATAAACAACGTGGGTCAGGGGTCAACATCGTCTACGAGTTGACGAAAGATGGAGCCATACTCAATAATGGCAAAACGTTTACTGTGGGTTCACAAGGAACGCCTCCAAGTGCTTAAATTTTTATCACAATTAAAAACTTCTCCTGCTTAAAAAAATTTAGTTTTTTTAATAAATAATTGCAAATTTATCTTGCTAAAATTTCATAATTCTGAGGTTATTTCCTACTTGTCCTTATAGCAAGACACTACATTATTTGTACAGCCTTGCATTATCGTAAAAGATGTGCTCTTCGTTAGGTTAAGCAAATTTACCTAATGTTTTCAAGAGTATATTGAGGCACTTCCTGTAGGTTCTTTATTAGGTTAAGGTTAGACCTACTACTTTGGGACAAAAGTCAAGAACTTCAAAAGGATCAAAATTGAAAATGGAGAAAAGCTGTGGAGAATAAAGTGGTGGATTTTGATGAAGCGGGGAGGAGGGGGGCCGGGGGGTGGGGGTGGTAGGAGGGTACAAAGTAGTTGAATCAGCGAAGAGTATGAAATTTCATTTGGTGATTTTGGTCTTATGACAACCAGTGCGTTAGAATCGACTTTTCATTTGTTCCTTCTTTCCTTCAATCCTTCGTTGTTCACCGAAATTAAAAGTACGGGGAATTGGGAAGTGTGTCTGTTGTTTACTTTTCTGAGAGAAAGCCACAAAAGTAAACAACGCATTTGTTTAATAAATGAAGCAGAGGAACTTTGATAGCGATAGAATCCAACTCAAAATGAAATGCCAAAAGATAAAAGTATGTAAAACAATATCCCAACGATGCGATGTTGAGATTAGCACAATGCATGGTTGTCCTTGGCAACTGCAGTGGGTTTTGAGGTCTATGGATTTTGGAGACGGATAACTTTTTGAAAGCATCACAATGAAATGAAATACCGGATTGGTCCTCGTTTCGCCTGGGGCTATTCCTCAGAAATTCCAGAACATTTGACTGGGAGATCTTTCTCAATTTCCAACTGCTTTTCTTCCGAATTAAATTCTTTTTACTCTACCACAGATGACCTTCAAACATCCAACTTTTACTGGTCAGATGACTAAAACGTGCCGGCTGTATCACTTTTCTACTTTTTTTAAGTTGACCGGTATCAAAAGTTAAGGTCAGGTCGCGTGACATGGACGTGCCCCTGCTTCCTGAAAGGCGGGTGTCCAAATGGATTCCTACAGTGGAGCCTGTAATTTTTCTAGTTTCTTTAGCAGCAGCATCTGGAAGTATTACTATTCAAACTTTTATAATTCAACGAATTTGTGAATTCACTTTTGGTAAAGATGAATCTATCAACGTTCAACTCTTTTGCACAAATCTTAGTCAGTATAACAAACAAGGTAAACAACATGCAAAAAAAAGTGCGGACATTATTCGCAGATTCACACATATTTTAGTAACACAATTTTTATTGTTGGATAAAACATATAGAAGCGGAGGTTGAATCTTTGGCGGGAAGTTATTCGACGTACAAAATGATCATCACCTCTGGCCCACCCCTTATCTTGGCACTCTTTTGGGGTCAACTCAACGATCGGTGGGGGTCAAAAGGTTTGATGTTTGTCCCACTCGGTGGGTTTGTACTGACCAACATTATGTTCTACGCTCTGACATATTTCCCACGGTCACACCCTTCGTGGCTCTTGGTGGCTCTCCTTCCAACTGGATTAACTGGTGGGGCTGTGACTCTGACAGTCTGTATTTTCAAATTAGTTGTTCATGATTCAAGCCCGGAAGATCGGACGTTTCGAATCGGAGTTGCAGAAGGAGCAATGTTAATTAGTACGCCTATCGGACTTTTTATGGGGTCAAAGGTTAGGGATTAGAATTATAGTTGCTTGCTACTTTTGGTTTGCTTTGACTATTTTTTGTGAATAGCTCGTGAGTTGGGGTGGATTCAAGGCTGTTTTTGCTACGAGTGGAATTCTGGAAGTTGTTGCCATGTTGTATGTTCTACTTTTTGTAGTAAACGATGAAGGTAAAGAAGTTCATTCGGGTGGATCCGGAATTGTTCGGTGGTTATCGATGGATCGATTCCGTGATTCATTGAAAGTTTTTACTGGACCGTACAAGTTTTTGATATTAATTCTCGTTACCATTTTGTCAATCCGAACTGTTGTGATGAGTGGTAACGGTACAATAATGTACATGTACACACGCTATCGCTTTGGGTGGGACCAGTCTTCATTTTCTACTTATTTTACTTACGATGGAACGCTAGCAGCCCTTGGAGTTTTGACAGTATCCACCGTGGCGCTGAAAAAGTTTCACGTGGCGGATGCTTTACTAGGAACCATTTGTTGCACGACGTTTGTCATAGGCTGCACCGTTTGGGCCCTTGCGGTCAAACCATGGCTCATGTACTTGGGTAAATTAAAAAACTGGCAAGATTTTCGTAGAAATGTTCGAAATTTGACGATTTGCAACATAATGTTTGTGATTTTTTTGTAGGTTCTACGATTCAACTCTGTGAAGGAATTTCAATTATTATTGTACGATCCATGATTTCTCGGGTAGTCCCTTCAGAAGATGTAGGTAAAGCCCTGTCATTCCTGGCCATTCCAGAAAGTCTCATGCCATTTATTTCGACTCCACTTTACAACGCCACCTATGTTGCCACCATACACACTTTCATTGGAACTGCTTTTATGCTCTCGGTTGGACTCAATTCCTTCGTCGTTGTTGCTTTTGCGTAAGAAATTAAAATTTGTATTTTGATTTTTTAAAAAACGGGTTTGGTTAATTAATAATGTTCCTTACGTCTGTGTTCTAGATACATTTATCTACTTTATCCAAAAGACGTTGGTTGTGCCCCTAACCCCCAAGTAGCCCCAGCTCCAGTCTACACATCACCACGTGCAACACAAAGGACTTAACATTTATAATATAATTTATATAATAATTAATATTTCATTATAATCAATAGTAATCAAATACATGTTTATTGAAATTTTTGAGTAAAGTAACGTCGAAGTAACACTCAATTGGTCACTTTGACTGCAACACGTTGACCTCTTCATCATCGTCATGTCGCAATTAAGTTTAAATCAATTGAATATTTTCTAGAATAAATTGACACAGTTTAACGAAAGTCACATAAAACAAGATGTAACCTCTGAAAGGTCAAACTCAAAAGTCGAGGAAGATACTTAGGTTACTTACCTAAAACTATAGTTACTAAAGTATTCAATCTAACCGAAAAATATCAACGCTTAACTTTTGAAGGGCTTTACTAACATTTTGTAGGAAATTACATGCATAATGCATAAACCTTGGAGTCGGTAAGAGCATTTAGTCTTTGGTCACGGACTCCAATCCAAGTTCCTGTAGAACCGGTTGTGGTGACGAGGTCGTGGATCTTGTCACTTTGAACAAATGCCTGCAACGCATAAGTTTAAAATGAGAATAAAAACGAACAAAATGTTAGCTAATACAGCTTTTTTTAAAACTAAATCTGTAACAAATCTTCTCAAATTTGAATGACCGACTTACAAAAATCCGAAAAGAACTAATAGGTAAAGAACAGTAGCAATGAGGTAGACTGCTCCAGGAAAATATTCGAGTGTCTCAATATACACAAGGTTTGCAAGAGGTCCGGCCAACAGTGGCATCAACGACCTATTTTACAATTGAAATAATAATGATTTTGAACAAATTATTATAATTTGTCAAGACCAACTCACTCCATGACTCCAATACAAGAAAATGCCTTTCCAATTTCACTACCCGGAATAAGAAAGGAAAGGAGGGATCGAGTAACAATGGACAACATTCCTTGTGAAAGCTGAATGGTCGAACCTTCAAATTTTTACAAATTAAAAATAATATTTTGTTTACATTTTTCTGAAAAATGAGATGATGAATACCTAGGTAAAGCATCCATGACTCCATGGCAAAAGTCCATACGAGTGAACCTAGGATACAAGTGAATGAAACGATGGTACCCATGGCTGCACTTGACAATTTGAGGACTTTGAATCCAAGGAAACTCATGGCAAGGACACCGAAGGCTGTCACAATTCCGTCGTATGTCGTATAAAATGAAAATTCGGGTTGACCCCATTGAAATTTACGACGACTGTAAAAGAAACTAATGGACCAACTTGCTGTTACGCAGACTATTCGAATGCACGAAATCCCAACGAGCAGAAACACGTTTCTACAACACAAAAATTAACCATTTTGAAAATAATTAAAGTTTATTTTAAAGAATTCTAAAAATAAGTATTGCTTTTTACCCACGATTTGGACGTTTTTTGAATAAGACAACTAACGTTTCCTTCCAGGCTGTCAATCCAAAAGCACTGTTCCGATCTGTCCGAACTTCGGGTTTATTATTTTTCACAAAGAAGATAAGGAATACGAGGGCCACGGCCTCGAGGGCGAAGCACGTCAAGAACACGGCGCCGAATCCACCCCAGAAGAAGAGCTAAAGTAAAAAAGACCAAGTTTGATTAGGAGCTAATCAATTAAATTCTTAATAATTACAGCTAAACTTATAGCCAACTAAACACAGTTGCTTATGTAAAGTCTATCACACAAAAGTTCAACAAGTCAAAGATTAATCTAAAGTAAAAAAAATTAGGAAAGTGTAAAAAAAAGTCTGACCTGTGCCCCAAGTAGTGTCCCCACAGGTTGACCCAATTGAATAGCTCCTTCAACCGTTCCGATTCTAAAACTTCTATTTTTTTCACTTGTAGTTGATACAATGTACTTGAATCCAGATACTGTATAGGCCACGCCCCCACCGAAGAATCCAATTGGAATGGATGCCACGAGGAAGAATCCAGGTGGTACGCCATCAATGATATTTAAGAAGTAAAAGGCCAGTGGATAAAGTGCAAATCCAATAAGTGGTAAAATAAGTGGAATCTTTGAACCAATTTTGTCATTGAGTTGACCCCAAATTAAACCTAAGAAAATTGGTGGAATTGCCTCAAGTAGGAGTCGATAGACGGCCAATTGAGCTGCTTCTTTTTGAATCACAGCCTCTTCATCTACATTTTGAGCCAAGTTTGAGCAAATGCTACTATTTCCAGATTCTGAATGTCGATATTCACATATTTTAAAAATGTAAAAATTTTGAACTGTAATTTGAAGAGCATTGAGGACGACTGAGGTCGCAAAGGCAATGGGTTCAATGACCGTAAAATAACGTCGACCACCCATTTCACTTTTGACACTACTTCTCCGTCTGTTATTTATTGGATCTGTCTCCATTGTCAAAATCCCAGAAAAATTTACACAAAAAAACTGTGAAAAACTACCAATTTTTTGAAAGAAACCAACTCAGCGTTAACAACAACCTGGATAAATTCAAATGTTATTAAAAAAGAATCGTCCAATTCAAAGCGTGTCGCAGTTTAAACGTGTTTGCCTCCTCCAAGACCAACGTTTCTTCAATTCGGACACATCGACACTTATGACTGTGATACTTCGAATGTCAGTCAGTTCCAGTTGTGAATGATGACCAAATGTTTAGCACTTTGCTTTAAAAACAAAAGTAAGAAAACCTGTTTGGCCTCTAGAATCTTCAAATTTGTTCCCCCTCCAGGCTTCGATCACAACGCGTGTACACTGTTCCTAGTTTATAACTCACATCTTACAAAAGTATTCTGGTGAATGAAACCTTGACCTTTGATCTTTTTTCTGGTCTACTGCACAGTGGAGCAGTGTGACCTTACAAGACACCTAATCAGAGCAGATGTCAGACTACTTTTCCTAGACGACTTGACCTCGTCGTATTGCCATTGTGTGAAAAGAGTCACACTACTTCTGGTTTGAAGTTGACGGAATCCATGTTTATACTAGCGATAAGTGGTGAGTGGGTATGTTTATCTATCTACATGAACATGACACGACTAGATGTCTTTTCTGCTGGGAAACATTGGTTAGAACTTAACGTAGCGTACGATCGTACGAAACCATTACGAACATTTCGCACAAGTAAACTTTTTTGAGTGGATATGTGAAATGTAAAATGTGTAAAAATTAGTTGGATACAGGTGTGCATTAGGTTTACTTAAAGGACTATTCATGAATTACACTAAATAAAGTCAATTATTCAGAGTTTAGGTTATGGTATGGTTTTAGGTAACCTTAAACCAAACTAAAAGCAGTACCAAGTTGGTTTAGTACTTACCAACTCGCTAAAAGCAACGCTGCAGGCAGGCGTGTCAGGAGGAGGGATTTGGAGAAGGGCGCCATAATCTACTGATTTAAAATTAATTCTGGGCAAACTCTAGAGATTTTGGATTTTGTCATTTTCATTTTGCTGATTTCCTTCTCTTGTCGTCTTGTCTTGTAATCCTTGTTAGTTGTTACGAAATGAAAACAAAAACAAAGCAGCGCATTTCGGAGTGAGTGTGAGTCAAGTGTTGGTGGTGATCTCGTGGTTAATCTTAATAATTATTACCAATTCTGCTGTCCCCAGAGAGCTGAATCGCTAAGGAAACTGCTTTGACTCGTATTCATTAAGGAAGGTCTTCCAGAATGGGTAACACAACACTTCGGTTTAAATTTGTTGGCTTATTCTTGTCTGGTCTAAATTTTATGTGGACAATTGTATTGTATTTAGAATTGACCTGTACTGATTCACTACCCAGTTCGCCCTTGGCCTCACCACTACTAGAACCACCCTTGGAACAAGAAGTGTCTCTTTGTTGTGCCAATTGCTCCCTGGTAATTGATCATAAACCTGTAACTGCCTATGCTAGTACAGGTTTTGGGAACAAGAAGAAAACTGTGTATGAAGCAGTCCAACTCATTTTCAAGGGACAAGAAGTCTCGGACTCGGAGGGTGATACACAAAGTATTCATTTTTGTTTGTCATGTGGATCTATTCTTGGACAAGTACTTTTCCATTTCATGGATTTCATTCGTGTCACATCAATTGGTTCATACATTTATAACCTTAGAAGTGAAAAAGAGGAGGACCCGTTGAAAGATCTAGGAACACCAAGTCAAGAGTTACTGCTACCATCATCACCAACCAGAACGGTAATTAGAATTAAGAGCCTAGCGAGACCGGCCAAAAAAGATAATACAGTTGCATTCAAGAAACGGAAACTCGAAAAAGCACCTCTTCCGCAAATTCTTCGGTCCAACTTTAAACAATTCCATGTGTCAACGCTTAGAGTTGAGAGACCCAGCACATTCCAGGCGAAGGAGACAAACAATGCCGTAAGGTTTATCCCTTTATCCATCTAAAATACAATCTGCAAGGGAGAAATGATTGTTATTTTGAATTACTAATTAGTTGGATTCTGAAAACAGGAAATTCCTACAATTCCAGAAGTTATTCTTGGCGGCATTGAAGAAAGTAATTGGAATCCAAGTACTTCTTTATCCGACCTACCTATTCAGTCAACATCAACATCGGTACTACTTGATACTATGCATAATAGTCTTCAAAAATTACCTGCTCAACGTGTAGTAGCCAGGACCAAAAGGAGAGCTAACCCTATTTTCTTACCACCATCAACACCAACTGCTAATCAAATGTACAAACTTGTTGGATTTACCTATCAGCTTCCACAGTCCGAGAAAATAACTACGGAAATACCATCTTCCATAACACCAGTAAATTATTCGCCTTAACGCCTTGTGCTGTTCGACTTTAATCAGATTGTAATTCTTTTTTTTCGTATACAAGGCAAATGTGAATGCGCCAATCGAGGAAGTGTTTTTAGACGATGATGATTTCCCCATTGACAACGACCTGGTGGAGGCGGCAGTATTGGCTTCAGCAAGACAACTACCACAAGCGGAACCAGAGTCGCCATTACTTCAAGGAGATGGGCATGGGCAAGTACTAGAAAAGAAAAATAAAAGCGAACTAGCATCATCGTTGCGACGCAAACCGACCATTCTTTCGAAATCTAGAAAAATTAGAGAAAGATTAGCAGTGACTTGTGTCGTACCAAAAATCAGACCTGTAGCGAAGAAGGCCAAATCACTGGTAAGAGAAGACTAAGACACTTTTAGTTCTAAAATTCAAAACCTATTCTTCTACAATCTAACTAACTACTTCAACTTACGCATTAACTTTATGAAATAGGAAAAGTTTCAAGTCATCGAAGTCTTATCTAATTCTGATAAACTCGATGACACTGCGACTACGACCATTGCCACTGCCGGTAAGTTGTCGAGTTCCTTCTCAAACCCACCTCGGCAATCAAGGCGAAAAGCACGTGAAGTCAAACTGAACGTATGTTGAGCCACCGTGATTCATCAGTTTTTGTTTTGCTAATCGATGCCTTTTTTTTGTGACTGGTATTCAAGGATATTTCAGAAGAAATTGAAAAGGTAAAGAAGAAGAGGAACCTTCCTCCTGACGATACACCCGAACTGACTGCTTTGTTAGAAACAACAGAATTCAAGTGTGATGATGTTGAATGTCTCAAAAGTTCTGTATCGTTTCCAATGTTAACTGATTGGGCTTTCCACAAAGAAAAAGAACACGGATTTGATGTCGGAAGTGACAAACCCAGATATTTGCAGTGGCACCCGTGTTCACAATGTGGAAAATCTTGTAAAGGAATTAACACTTTGAAGAAGCATTTAAAATCCGCTCACCTTCAACTTCGTGCATATTCTTGTGACTACTGTGACAAAAAGTTTTTCCTTGCCGACGCTGCCAAGGGTCATATGCAACGGGTACACAACAATGGAAACCCCGGACCTCCAGACCTGTCAATGTGTGACCTCTGTGGGTCAACGTTTACATCCAAAGGTAAAACAAGTCAACTAAAGTACCAAAACTCTGGTGTCTGGATGTACAAAGCAGAATACAGAAACGCCTATTTGATAACAATCATTAATTTTTTTCTGTTTGGTACAGGTGGATTGGCCGTTCACCAGGCGACACACTATGGGAATCTCAGGAAAAAGCTCAAATGTGACTCGTGTGACGAGTATTTCACATGTCGTTCACGATTAAAAGACCATTGTCAACGTGCTCACACGGAAGATCGACCTTTTCCCTGTGACGAATGTCAACTAAAGTTCAAAACAAAAAAGCTTCTCCACTTTCACAAAGCGCGTCATGCCAAAAAACTAATATTGGATCAGATTTGTGAAATGTGTGGGAAAGCCTTTGCTTTTAAGAATAGTTTGAAACAACATATCATTTCATTTCACAAATTAGACGCGGAACAAGCCACAACTATGGCTAAATTAAAGTTAAGAAAAGTTTTTCGAATTTTACCAAATGGAGATCGGGTTGTTCCAATTAAACCAGTCAAGCCAAGTACGTGTGACATTTGTTCAAGGACTTATGTTCGTCGACTTCAGCTATTCAATCACTACATGTCAGTACATGGAAAAAGTGAAGAAGAATCCCGGGCAATAACGAAATTTAGAGTCAAATAATTCCTGGTTTTGTTTTTATTCATTTTAAAAGTAAACTTCGTTTCCAACTTTTAGTTACCTATACATCTAAATCTAAATGTAGTCTAATAATATTCTTGTTTACAATAAAGCGTTCCATTTATCCTTCATCATCAATTATTTATTGCTCGGTCGATTTAGTTTTAGGTTCATGAATTAGTTGAGGTGCCCATTTGTATGTTGGACAATTTGTAGTCAGTTCAGTACCCCAAAACCCAACCTCCCAGCATCTAACAAATATTTTTTGCTATTTCAGGCAAAGTTCTGAAGAGGATTCGTGAATTTGATGACCGTCAACCAGGGTTCGTGCACTTCAATTTACGTTGATCAATTTCTACCCGACAACTAAGGACTTACGAGAAGAAAGGGAAATTGTGCTGGCAAAGTGTCAAATAACCGGTAAAGTTACTTACAGTACAAAGTTACTTAATCTTTATGTTGTTGCAAGTACCGTATTTGTAACTGTGGAAAATAAGATGCCGTGGCGCTGTGTGGGTTGTGTACTAATTTTAAATCTTGGTATTGTTCGTTTAGAAGGAAGGATCGCCGGAACCACGCATAATAACATTCGTCATGGAGGACACGGAAGTGGAAGAAAAATTGTTTCGAGCAGCAGCTGCAGCCACAGAGCCATCGTGGACTTGTGCTAATTGCTCAATGAAATTGACTAAACACAACGTTGCTACTACTGCTCAGTATTTTCTCCCAACAGAAAAGCAAAATAAAACTGCTCAGCAAGCAATCAAGCTAATTTTTGAAGGTGAAGATGTCACGGAATCAGGTGAATCGAATGTCAATTTATGTTCATCCTGTGGAGAAATTCTTGGACAAGTACTCAACTCCTATATGAACTTTATCCGTGTAACGTCTCTTGGTTCGTACGTTTACAATTTGCGAAACAGGCTCAAAGAGCGGAGAACGTTAAACGAACGAGAAATACCACAAAGGCAGGATCAGGTTCCTTCTTCATCTACTAGGCAGGGAATCTCTATTAGAAACGTTGCAGAATTGAGAGACGAAGACTATCACGATGAAGTCATACTGAACAAAAATCCGACTAAAAAAACACCACCTCGACGACCTGTTGCTGCTATTATTTTGCGTTCTGGAAAAGTACCAACAGTTCGTATGCAACCCACAAGTACAGTTTATAATAAGAAAAATACGCTTCGAAGTGTTACTGTTACACGTCGACCTGCTTCTTCTGCAAGACCAACAGGATTTCTGCAAAACACTTTGGTACTAAATTAAAGAAATGAAGTATGTTGAGTTATCGACTTAATCCTGGAACTTATCTTCATTTCTTTACAGACCAAAAAAAGTAGTGAAGCAAATCAGGTCTTTAGCGAAGGAGATGTGTCAAACAACCAGACTCCTGTGAATACTACCCAATTCAAGTGTGACGATGCCACTTGTGTTACCTACGGTGTGTCATTTTCTACTTTACTTGGATGGGCGGTACACCAAGAACAAAATCATGGATTAAAAACTGGATATCATCCGGATGACCTCGCTGGAACAGAAGAACTAATACCCAGACATTATCACTGGCGACCCTGTCCAGAATGTGGAACTACGTTTACCGGTAGCAAACTTCTGAGAATTCACTTAAGTACAAGTCATTTGAAACTTCCTTGTAAATACTGTGAAAAAACGTTTGAGAACAAAGACTTGGCTAAAGAACACATGAAAGCTGTGCACAACAACGGCAAATCTTTACAACCACAACCGAAACCACAACCACAATCACCACCGGTTCCTTGCATCTGTGAACTTTGCGGGGTTGTTTTGAGAGATAAGCGTAAGAAAGTTTTAAAAATCTGTTCGTGTTTTTTTTATTTGACTTTTTGTCTTCATATTTTCTAGCGGGCTTGGGAAAACACCGAAAATCGTACTGCGCCGCGTTACGAGGACAAAATTTGATGTGTGACATCTGTGGTGCTACTTTTCGTAATCGTTTTGTATTGAATGAACACCTCGTCTATGAACACTCGGACGATATGCCATTTGCATGTAGTGAATGTAAGCAAAGGTTTAAAACAGAAAGAGATCTCGGAATTCATTCAAAGCGTCATACCAAAAATCTTAGTTCGGATATTATGTGTGAATTCTGTCGGAAAACGTTTGCTTTCAAGTGTAGTTTGAAAGACCATTTGATGTCAGCGCATAAAATGACATTGGATGAAGCAAATAGTACTGCAAATATTAAAACTAGAAGGAAACGGACTAAAAAACCGATTGCACAACCTGTTAAGCGCACAACTGTGAGTCCCACTTGTGACATTTGTGGAAAAACTCTCTATGGTCGTCGTGAATTGGTCAAACACTACAAGTCAGTGCATAGAAAGAGTGATGATGAGGCCAAAGCTATGATAAATTATAAAAAATAATTCAGTTAGTCTAAGTTCTAGTTTAGGTTTGGTTAGTTCTAGAAAAAGTGATTTGCTGGCATTTGAAGTGACTCGCTGGGTCTATCATAGGTCATCCTGCAGATCTAAAAAACTTCTGTTTCTCATTTATACCAATTTTTTGAACGATATAATATTTATTCTCAATTTTTTGCACTATGGATTCAAACTACGTGTATTACTAAATATTTAGTATTATTGTTGCAATATAGAATTAGAAATTTTTGAAATTTTGTTTTTTTTTAAGAAAAATAAAATTTTAGCTGATTTTCTAGTTAAAATCCAGGAAATCCTTCGAGGCTTTTACTTCCCATAGCCATATCCTGAAGAAATAAAGAAATTTGTAATGTTTTCATAGAAAAAAATATAGTAGTAACTGTCAAGTTGTGTTACCTCCATGACCATATCCACCATAGCCACCACCACCACCACCATGTCCATAGCCACCGCCACCATGACCGTACCCACCGTAGTGTCTGTATCCAGCTTCCGTTTCAGTAATGGCCAACATGGCCAAAACAAGTAGAGCCAAAAGCCCGCTAAAGAAAATTCCGAAACTTGCCATTTTTTTAAATGATTTTTTTTTGCTTCGCCTGTTTTTTTTTAAGTTTAGAGTGATTTTGTGAACTGATATCGTTTCCAATAAAATTTTGTTCTTTATATACTAAATTGGTTTGAAAAGATTTCCCAAATCAAAATTACATTCATTTCCGTTTTCGTGTCATAACATCAAATTTCGGAAAGAGTATTTCAATATAAGTTGTACGCATGAGCAATACTAAAAATAGTGAGAATTAAGATTTGAAAACAAAATGGAATTTGTGCAGAAGACAGATGAAATTTGGTTGTGGTTCATTAACGTTTTACTGCACCATTTACTAACTTTTACTTCCACATGAGTGAGCAATGAATTCAAAGTCTCAACTTACCCCAACTTTTTGTAATACAAATCTAACGTTCATCAATCACTGTCCCCAAGGTTACATGTCCACTTAAAAATTGAACATTTGGCCAAAAAATAAGTAGATCACGGTAATTTAAAAAATTACGAAAGACAAGTTATTATCATTTAAGACAGTTCTGATTTTGCGTCATTTGTCTTTAGGTTTCTAGTCTCTCAGTGAAAATTTCATTGAGTGCAACTGAAAGTTTATGGAAGTTGCGCAGAAAAAAAATTAATTTTTTATATAAAATTTATTGTTATATTTTATAAAATATTCTTCATGGAAAAAAATAGTTTCCACCAAAAATATTGAACATTTAATTGAGAATGCCATTATTAAAGAATGACATAAAATTGAAAACAATTAGGAAGTTTCGTGTAATATGAGCTTAACAGAAAGACGCATGATGCATGACTTGCAAAAAATGAAAGTAAATTGTGATTTTAGTACGAATGTTGCATAACAAATAATTTTATCGATAACTTTTGGGCTTACGGAGATTGAGAGCGTGACATTTTCAATTTCTCATTCAAGAATCCTTGAGATATGGACAAAAAACGATGACAGACATTTCGGCGTGGGAATTTGTAAGCCATTTCTATGGTTACCGCAGACGTTTTTTAGTCTCATCATCGATAAGCGTCTACCTGTTAACACTTTGTTGAATCTTATGCTCTTTTTCTTTCTTTTTTGTCAGCAAGTAAAAAATTAGAGTAAAAAATGAGTGAACGAAAGATGAAAATGAAATGAACCAAAACATTTTTGAGATGCTTTTGTCAGTATTCGTTTACACTTTCACTACACTTCTTCCATCCAAGTCTCAAATTTTACATTTTGTAAAAATTCAACAACGTAAATATTTTGAATATTTTGAATTTAGAATTTTCATGGTTTCATTTCTAAATTCTAAAAACTCACGGTCACGATAAAATGGAAGAGAGTTATGGATCCACTTTGCTAAACGTGGCATGACATCATGGAATCTCACAAGGTAATACGCTGTTTAGTATACAAATTTTTATTTTACTTGTAAAATTTTTCATTTACAGTTGTTTTTTTGTTTGTTTTTTTAGAAAATTTACTTGTTGCAAAATTTTTTCGTATTATGGTTTTGCGTGGAACTTGACGGGGTTTGTGCAAAACCCCGGGTCTCATACCCGCTAGTCAAGAAGCCGCCAACGCCAATTTATTTCGGTAAATTATTAAACATTTAGTTTGCATTATGACATGTTTGACGTTTATTGACGGCGGCTAACCTAACCTTGGCTAACCCGACTAACCCATGGGTTAGCCGGGGTTAGTTTATCCAAATAATATTTCTTTTTGGTCATAGACACCGTACAGCCTCTCGTCCAAAATGGCGGCGACAATCAGAAAGCGAGGTTTACATTTCCAAGCACAAATTTAAAACAGAACCTACGCCCTACTTCAACTTCTCCCCCTTTCATTCCCCCGCCTCTTGACCTCATGTCACCTGGTGACGTCATGATGGTTACGATTAGTGATCTAACACACGCCGCTTTTTCAAACCCGACATCAAAACCGTTCGTTTTGAGTCGCCCTTTGCCGAGTGACGGGCTAACTTCCAGTAGCCAATCAAATCTTGCCATTTCATCACTATCGAAACTTGGTGGATATATTGGTCAACATCAAAATTCTACATCACACTCGAACCCGAAACGGTCTAGAAAGTTTGTAGTACTCGACAGTATGGAAACTACTAATCTAATCACCGCTAACGACTTGAGTGGTAATCAACCAACTACACCTCCTTTTCAGTTTAAAACTACAACCACAACCACAACCACATCTCCGCTGCCACCTCCACCACTTCCATCTATTTCACCAAAGTCACGTTCAAATCGACACCGAGAAGGGAAAAAAGTGCAATCTCCACACAATTACAGCTTCGCGCCGACGCATAACCCACTTCTTACTCAGGTGCAGGATGAAATTGGGCACGATGATATTTCGCTCTTTCGCGCAGCTTTAACAAATTTCGGTTCAAGAAAAGGCACGTCCACCACCATGCCACCACCGACCACCTCCATGCAAACGACAACCTCTACTACCACAACCACCCCATCAACCTCTACCATTGCACAAGCCATTCGAATTGAACAAGGAAGACTAATTCAAGCGGTCCCTGAGGTCGTTAAGGTCAAAGGTCAAAGCGATGAATTGCCATACTACACCGAAAGTGGCGGTATTTTCGAGCAGAATCCTCAGGCTGAAAAAGAAAGTCGACATTACGTCGGACCAGGGAATGAAGCGCACGAGCGTGCCTCGGTTGACTTTGTTCCATCCGTGACCTACCGCCCAGTGGACAACTTCCGTGAAATTGACTCCGCTTATTTGAAGTATCCTGTACATGACAGAAGTAGCGAGTTTCATGAAAGGAGGCCTGGTCCGAAGGTTGTAGTGCATTATCATCATAATCCTCCGTCGTATGAGGTAAATCCAGGAAGGGTGTCGTATGACCAGCGTCCGGATTCGAAGCCAATTCGATATCAAACTACGACAGACAGGAATATCTACCATGATGGCAGAGCCCCACCAAGAAATCATCCTGCTTCGGATTACTTTTATGGTGATCCCCGTCCACCGCCACCAGCCCCTCCGAAAAAGGCCCCACTGAATTCAGCAAAAGAAGCAGACGCTGATGCAGACGAAGAAGGGAAGTCAGGTGATGAGGAAGATGAAGGGAAGTCGGATGATGAAGAAGATGAAGGGAAGTCAGATGATGAAGATGAAGGAAAGTCAAGTGATGATGAGGAAGAGGGTGACGGGGACGAGAAGAACGAAGAAAAACGGATTGAAAATCGCCCCCCACCGCCACGCCCACCACCACCTACGGTTCGGAATGAGAGACCAATCACTCACCAATTTGACGGGTATAATTTCAATTTCAAAATAACATTTTGATTTTAAAAAATATATGCAATTTGCAAAATGTTATTTATTTTGTACTAGGCCGACTGTTAAGACCGAGAACTCCTTTGAGTTCGGGCTCGATGACCCACATCACACATTCGGTTCGGGTCAAGGTTTCAACCCGGCTCGTAACCAATTCGGGTCCGAGAAACAATTCGAACTGGAGCGAACCTTACGACAAAGACCTCAGACAAGATTTGAACCAGATCGGAATGGACATAGGACCGAATCGGACTTTATTCCTAGTGATAATCCGTTCCGGACTGAATTAAATGTCGATCCGAGTTCTCCTGGTAGGAAAAGGAATGAAAACAATCGTCGTGTACCTCAACCTTCTACATCTAGTAGAAACTTAGACCCAATTTATACGATGTCTATTAAAGACTACGACGCGGAAGTGAAACGCAGACAAAATAAAAACTCAAGGTCACATCTTCCAGCCAAATCACGTCCATTCATTCCCTCACGACCGGATGAATTTCGAACACGTTTCGAAAACACATTTCAAAATTTTGTACCCAAGAGTGAAGTGACGCAGTCAGACGATGACTTTCTTTTACCTAAAGTAGATCGAGGCCCGAGTCACCACAATACTGAAAATTTTGGCCCGAAATCAGATGAAAAAATTCGAGAAGATTTTGATTTTGATAAGGAATTCGATTTGTTTAAATAAATAACAATTAGATATTCAATCCCATCGAAAATTAAAGGCATTTCTTTGATAAAAAAAAGAAAAAAAATTCAATGAAATTCAAACAATCAAAAATTTAATTCCAGAAAAGAGTAGTGAGGGTCAAAGTTTATTAAATTTGTTAAATTTGAAGTTTTAAAAATAATTTTAAGCTAGGATGAGTCCTCCGTCTCCGATTGAGCCTCTTCCTTGGTGATTTATAATATCTTGTAATCCAGGATTGAACATTGCATTGAAGTCATAGTTAGAACCTTAAAAAACAAATTTTTTTAAATATTATTTTTTTCATCAACTTTTTTAATTTTTTTTTTACCAGAACCCTGATTGAGGCGGAGGTTGCAGTTCTGAATGGAATTGAATTTACTAATTGAATAAGCGTCAGTGACACGCAAACGACGAGAAAAATGTTCACCAAACTTTTCACCATTTTAATAATTCGAAAAAGACGCAAAAATTGAACAAAAACTGAAAAAGAAATGGATAACTTTTTTGTGTTTGTCTTAACAGTTCGAAATGTAGTAAAGTTTTGTTAATTTTCAATAACCAGGAAACTCTTTTTATTTGGAGTTTTAACAATTATTGTTTTGAGTCGACGTATTTTGCATGAAGTTAATATTTTTGCCTCCGGCTTAATTTTCAAGTTGGAGATAAATATACTTGACATGCATTTAGGTTGTTTAGAATGGTATCGACGAAACACGCCATCGCTCCTACGCAGTTTTCTTAGAAAATAGGATTTTAGGAAAATTCATTCTATTTTTTAAAAAAAAGTTGGACAAACAACTGAAGACCTTTTTTACCTTTTTCTTTGAAATATATTTTTAAAAAATAGGTTTTTTTTAAAGAAAAGGATAAGAATGCTAATGAGCCGCGGGGTTTTTTCCGTGCTTGCAAGAAAAGCCAAGTTTAAGAATTCAACAGTTGACGAAGAAAGGTGAAGTGAAACGGAAAGTTAGAGGAAAAAAAATAGAAAATGCCAATTTCTCAATATTGGAAATTCATTTTATTGAAAATTTTACTAATTTGTAATGAAGAAGTTAAGTTGACGAAAATTCGATACGATGGATCTTCAGTCTGGACAATTTCACCTGTGACGGAAAAAGAACGCAGTGTCGTTTCGAATTTGGAAATGGCGAATATTGGAGTAAATAAGTCAATAATTTTGGAGCAAAGAAGAAGTGTTTGCTAATACCATGAAAATTTTAAAAATTTGAACTTTTTGCAGATTTTCATTTCTATAAAAGATGATGACGAAAGGAAAAAAAAGAATACAGGTTTCCATGTGACAAAACTGCCGTCGCTTGAATCAAAACTTTTATTGGTGGCTCCACCTTACTTGGAACGAGCCACCATCGACATTTTAATGACAAATGGGATTCACTTTGAAGAATATAAAGATTGGCCGTAAGTTTTTATGTCATTTGCAGTTGTTATACTTTTTCTAACCCTAACGTTTCAATTGACTATCATATTAAGGATTCACAATCGTATTTTCGGTGGAACAGACAGGAAGTACGTCACGTCAACTGGGAGTTTGCCACTTAACATAAAAATTCGAAACTTTAAGTATGACTTACCGTCACAGGAATCCCTGGCTGATCTCTACGAACCAGTTGACCTCATTGACAAAATTACGGTTCCGAACAATTCTCCAGCAACTGTCATCATTTCCCTGAGTGAGAGTCAGACCATGACCCAAACTTGGGAATTGTCCTTTACCGAATCGCTAACAGGTCTTATCGGAGGTGACCTCAGTATCAATCTGCCTGATATGGGCGGAGGCGGGCTCAGTGCGTCTGCGCAGATTGAATTTTCATCAACACAAACAATTTCTCAAAGTATCGAACGAAACTACGGAATTGCACGACAAGTTGCGATCCCTCCCTTCACTACAATCCAGGCCCATGGCTATGTCAATTGGTTACGTGACATCCAAGTTCCATTTGAAGCTACAGGTCAAGTCTACCTAGACAGGTCAACCAATGCTACATTAAACGAAGTTACTATGGTATACTGCGACGACGGAACGGCTACTGCACAGTGCTCACGTACTTGTGGGCGCACCCCATGTCCTGCGGACTGCGTTGGAAATAATACGTGCGTTTGTTGTGCCTTTGCTGTGACTCCTGCCACCGCAGGAATGCCGAATGTTATGCGCGACTATTTGATTTCTCAAGGAATGCAAGCAGAAGTTACAGGATTAGTGGGAAACTTTTTAGACCTGCGCCTACGCGGAACCTTCACAGCATCATTGGGAACTGATCTTATTTTCAATGTGACGCAGATTCTTGATGAGGCTAAAACTCACCGACAATTGTCTTTTGCAGCATTGATAAACTGAGGAAAAATTATATTGTGCTTTCTTGTATCAGCTCCATTTTAAAAATATAATAAGAAAAAAAAAACTAGGTAGTTTAGAAAAAATTGTAAAATTAATTTATTTCAACTTACTTTTTTTTACTAAGTTTTGCTAACTCTTAACTATGCTATTTTACTACTAATTTAGTAAACATATAATTATTCTTTACACATTTCTACTGGCTATGACTTTGTTCAAAGAAATTTGTATTAAAGCGGCTTATAGTGCTTGATATTATATTGAAACCATTAAGGAAAAAGCTACACCACGTGCAACATTATCTGCTAGCGTAAGTTTTCCTTCTGCTTCCATGTCATAGAATCCACCAACTGTACATTTCAAAACTCGAAGAGCCTTTAAACTTTTCAAAATTTCCAATTTTTTTGATGTTGAAATTCTTGTGTCGTTGCTGACTGCCATAATACGTATGTTACGGTGAAAAGTAGTTGAGATGTTGTATACTTTTGACATTAATATAGCACCAGGCATAATGATAAGAAGAGCAGTAATAATGTAGAAAATCAGAACACTCCAGACTGTCATGGAAATAGAGTCGCGCAGGCGCACAACACAAAATACTGAAACAAACATGACCAACGCTGCCATTGTTTTCATCGTTGGAAGGCAAAGTAAACCAAAAGAAGCGTTATGTGAATCATTGAAAAGTTTCATACATCTGTAGATATATAGGCGTTTGTCCAAAGAAAGGTCTCCATGGTTACCAGGTGCTGGTCCAAAATTACTAAAAAAAATAGTAGTGTCACATGCATTTCTGTTGACGACGCTACTACCATATTGATATTACTTTATTTTATTATTTGTAACATGGTAACATGACCTACCAACATTTCTGAAGCCAAAACAGAGATGTGAACATTGATGGAATGAATGTTCCGAAAAGAAGAGCAACATCTTGTAGCATCACCATGGTGATGAGCAAAAGTCCAACTGAGTAAAATCCGAGTGCCCATGGCATTCCAGTGAAGTAGGTGTAGTTGATGGACAAATATATCCCTGGTGAAGAAACCAGGGAAACCGTACCGATGACGAAAAAACCCGCATAGGAGTATTCCCGAATTGGATTCCGTTTTACTTGCAACTTTGGCAAAAGACGTCCTAAAAATTTAGTTATTAAAACCTTTTCATGTTATAGTAAAATAATGGAGAAATTTTTAAAATTATGGAGTCATTTTTAAAATTTCTTGAAAAAAAAATAACACTAACCCAATTTTTCATTTAGCTGAAGTACATTTTGCGCGTGAAAAGCAATTTGATCTTGGTAGTACCAAACTGACAGTCGGGCGCATGACGTTGCAATGATGAAAAGATTAAGCAAAAGTAGTAAAATTTGTTTTTCTACCACAGCATTTTTCATTTGCGATACGCAAATCACGGCATTTAGTGCCAAAAATCCTAAATCTGTGAAATTTACCAAAGTGGAAATTGTATTGTGGTTACTTTCTACTACGCCATTCTTAAATAAAATAGGTGAGAATCTATTTGAAATTGATTTCAAAAGAATATTAAAAATTTTGATTTCAAATTTAGACAACATTTTGAATTTACTAGTTTTACCAAGTTTCTTTGCTTACTCTCTAATTTTTGAAATTTGTTTGAGTAGACATGTGACTTTTATACCAAATGTGACACTACTGTCGAGAATGCTGCGGAATGATTTTCGATAATTTCCGAAATTACAATAATTTGAAATTGATGTCTGATTCTGTTGACCAGTTGAGTGTTAAATTTTGGTGTATGTTTCTTGGTATCGAATGTCAAATGAACATGATTTTAATTACAGATTCATACTTTGTTTAATGACATAGTAATTTCGTGAATAGACGTAAAGTTGACTGCAAAACCGTGTTGTTCCAATATCTAGTACGTTGTAGCCATTTTTTTAAATCTAAAATTGCAAATTGCCACGCTATTTAGACCTAATGATTAACTTTTAGATTTAAATACCTAAATTACGTTTACTATTATATTGATCACTAACTTATTTTGAAAGAAATGAGATTTTTAGGGTCAATCGATCAAACAGTGCAAAAAAAAAAGTTAAATGCTTTTAAAATTTGTCACTATTTTTCAAAAAACATACTTATCGTAAAAGTAATTCGACTATAGTAATTAGTATTGTGCTTAATTACAAATTGCTTTAAAGTTAGAATTACTTAAAAATTAAATTCATTATAATATTCACTTTTGTTCTAACTTGTTGATTGAAACAAATGAACACTAATAATTTAAATTAAATTGATGTAATAAGTTAACTTAATGAGTTAAATTTGATCTACATAGAAAATCATAAGTGAAAAAGCAATGCCACGTGCGACGTTATCAGCCAGAGTTAATTTTGCTTCTCCTTCCATATGATAAAATCCACCAATTGTACATTTGAGTACAGGAAGGGCTTTTAAACTTTTCAAAATTTCTAACTTTTTTAAATTTGTTATTCCTGCGTCATTCCCAACCGCAATGCGTAAGTTGTGGTGAAAATTGTGTGAAACGTTGTATACTTGGCTCATAACAATAGCGCCAGGCAGAATGGCAGCCATGGAAGCAACGATGTATAAAACAAAGGTAGTATGAACTGCCGTAGAAAGTAAGTTGCGCAGACGCACGACACAAAATACTAAAACCAATATCAGCAATACTCCCAGCATTTTGAACATTGGAAGAAATAGCGAACCAAAGGAGGTATTATGCGAATCATTGAACAGCTTCATGCTTCTGTAGATGTGTAGACGTTTAGTCAATGAAATGTAACCATGGCTACCAAGAGTTGATTCCGAACTACAAAAAAAATTTAAGAAAACAATATCTCATTTCTACTTTTGTATTATGGTAGTTAGGTGAACGCATGATAACTTGTCTTACCAACATTTCTGTAGCCAAAAAATTGATATGAAAATTGACGGAATGATTGTCGCGAAAAGAAGAACACAGTCCTGGATTCCAACAAAATTGACGAAAAAAAGTCCAAAAGCGTAAGAGCAAAGTGCCCAAGACATTCCGGAAAAATAGGTGTAATTCACGTAAAAGTAAATTCCTGCAGCTAATGCAATACAAATTCCACCAATGCTGGTAAATCCTGCGTAAAAAAGTTTCCGCATCGGATTCGACTTTACTGGTAAGTTTGGCAGGAGGCATCCTGTATAAATTCATTCATATAAATATTTTTATTCTATTTCAAATTTTTATAAAAAAAAATCTAACCTAGTTTTTCATTAAGTTGAAAAAGATTTTGAGCGTGAAAAGCAATTTGGTCTTGGAAATACCAAATTGATAATCGCGCAGTGATGGTCAAAATGACAAAAATTATAAGCACAATTAATAAAACTTGTTTTTCTTTTGTAGAATGTTTGATTTGTGTCGCATAAATTGTTGCATTGAATGCCCAAATAATCAAATCTGTATAATTTATCCAAGTGAAAATTCTATTGTGTTTTGTTTCAACCAAACCATTTTTAAATGAAATGGGTGATAAGTTTGATGGAAATATTGTTAAAATTATTTTTAAGAATTGAATTTCAAATTCAGATAACATTTTCAAAAGTGTAAGTGTTTTATGAAGAGAAAGTTTTTTTTTCTCTTTCGTATACTAATTCTTTAATTTTGATTTTTTCTGAGTTTTATATCCTTTGAAACCTAGAGGTATTGTGCATGTGTTTTGGAACTTTTACCAAAATTACAGTTATTTTAAACTAGATTGCTTCTCTACTATTTTTGGAAAGTTAGGTGTTAATTTTCATATATTTACTGTAATTACTTAAGTACTAAACATAAGAAAGAAAAAAAACATAACATTTTCGGGGGTATAATTTTGAGTTTTTAAAATAATATTGTTGGAAATTTATTTTTCAAATATTTTCTACTAATACCTTGTAATTTTTGTAGTAATTCTAGTATATCCTCTTTGTACTTTTTATAACTAGTAATTAGTATTTGAAAACTATACAATTCCTACACCTTGTGTCTAATTCAGTTGTAGATATAAATGGTAAAGGAAGTACACTTTGCAATAATTATGCTAAACACCTTATTGTGTCTATTACAATTGATTTATTGGTTATTTCAACTAAAAGCCTTACCCTATTATTTGCTTAGCACTAAAATTCATTTCGTAACATGTTTTTTTTTTATTTTTTTGTAAAGTTTCTTAACATCGATTTTTTTTAATTAAGCGACAAAATTCTTTCCCCCATTGTTCATCTTCGGTTTCATTTGCTGACAACTTGTCAAATTGGAACGAATGTTATTGAAATTTGCCTTAAAAGGAAAACATGAGACAAAAAGCAATTCCACGTGCGACGTTATCAGCCAGCGTTAATTTTCCTTCTCCTTCCATATGATAGAATCCACCAATTGTACATTTCAAAACAGGGAGGGCTTTTAAACTTTTCAAAATTTCCATTTTTTCTAAATTTTTCATTCTCGTGTCAATTCCAACTGCCATGCATAGATTACGATGAAAATGACTTGAGACGTTGTAAACCCTGGACATTAGAATAGCTCCTGGCATGATGATCACGAGTGAAGTAAAGATGTAAAAGACAAAAACGGTCCAGACTGTGGTAGAAAGCAAGTCGCGCAAGCGTACAACGCAAAATACTGATACGAACATAACCAAGACGGCCATCATTTTAAATGATGGCAGACACAGTAGGCCAAAGGAGGCATTGTGCGAATCGTTGAAAAGTTTCATACATCTGTAGATATGTAGACGTTTGGTCAAAGAAAGGTAACCATGGTTACCGGAAGTTGACTCGAAACTATTAAAAAAAATACAAAACAACAAATACGTTTTGAGTAAATTTGTGCTATCGTGACTTACCAACATTTCTGGAGCCAAAACATGGAAATGAACATTGAAGGAATCAATGTTCCAAAAAGAAGGGCACAGTCCTGGACGATAACAAAGGTATTGAAAAAAATTCCAAAACTGTAAAGTGCAAATGCCCAGGTCAATCCAGTGAAGTAGGGGTAGTTCATGTAGAGGTAAATTCCTGGACAAGATAGGAGACAAGTTCCAATAATGACAATAAATCCTGCGTAGAACCACTCCCGTCTTGGATTAAACCTTACTGATAATTTTGGCAGAAGGCATCCTATAAAAAAAATAAAAAATAAAAATTTCATTCAATTAAAATTTGTAAATAGAAAAGCATATTACCCAATTTTTCATTAAGTTGTAAAACATTTTGAGCGTGAAAAGCAATTTGGTCTTGGTAGCACCAAACTGATAATCGCGCACTTAATGTTGCAACAATTAAAAGTATTAGCAAAAGTAGTAAAATTTGTTTCTCTACTGCAGAATCTTTAATTTGCGACACATAAATGATTGTATTAAATACTAAAATAAGTAAATCTATGTAATTTATCCAAGTTAAAATTTGATTGTGCTTTGTTTCAACCAAATCATTTTTAAATGAAATGGGTGAGAATCTATTTGAAATTATTTTCAAGAGTGTTTTAAAAACTTTAAGTTCAAATTGAGACAACATTTTTTAAATTTGAATAAATTTTAGAACAAAAAGTTAGACGTAAAGTTCTGGAATCTAATGGGAGTTTTATACTTTGAGCCTGCATGCGTAAGATTCTACACGCAGCCACGCTTATTTTTAAAATTACAGTAATTTGAAGTAATAACTTTTTTACACTATTTTGTGTAAAGTGTTATTAAAAGTGTACGGTAAAATTAAAAGTGTACGGTAATTAACGTTAAGTACTTGAGTACTTTTGGCGAATAAGGAGCTATATAATTTACTGGAAAAACTTTAATTTCGTAGTATTTAATAAAAAAATCGTTGAAAATCCATTCCTTTAGTAAAAGTTTTACGTAACTTTCTACTAAATCCTGGGTAATTGTTGTAACGAGTTGGAATTTTTGCAAAGTTGCAAATGTGAGTTTGGAATATAAATGGCAAAAATGTCTTAACAATTATTCTAATTTCTAAACACCTCGAGTCTATTAAGTCAGAATGGATTTATTGGTAATTCAACTAAAGTTCTTACCCCCATAATTTTGAATATACTTAAGTCTATTAAAAAAATACAATTTTGTAGGTTTTGGGAAAAGTTCTAAAGTTTTAAAAGAAAAAAAAATATTTTGTCAAGTGACACAATTTTTTTCAATTGTTTCGAATACTTTTTCAATTATACTGACATCTTATCAAATTGGAACGCGTAGCTTATCTAAACAACAAAACGCGTGCCATGTGAAAAGTGGATAAATGATGTCAAAAGTCAGTTGAAGTTGATAAGACCTTCCAGAATGTTTCATTCCCTACTATTTCTCAGCCTTATTGTTAATTCAAAAATCTTGGCTCTGTTGGATGGAGAAAGCAATAACATTAATATTGGAAAAGGTCACACATAATTTCTTGTTATTTTTTACTTGTATTTTTGAAAAGTAACAATAGTTATAACGTATTTTAGTAACGAAATGTGGACAAACATTGGCGGTGGATGATGAGGCGATGATTGAGTACAAGGTCAATGACCCTACGAATTTTTATGGAATATGTGCTTGGATTATTCGTATGAAAAATGCTGGAAGCATCAAATTTGGTATGAATATCTACGATTTCGATTCATTTAGTAAAGTAACGCTTGCCACTTTGGTAACTACGAAGAGTTCACCCTACATAACACTTCTACATTCTGAAGACTTGTAAGAGTTGACATGGTAACACAAAAAATTTGAATTCAAATTGTAAAATTTGGTCTGGATTCTTAGTACAATGAACACGACGACTACTTTACCAGGAACAATTGCCATTATTACTTTGGCCACTTCCCTTGAGTACAAAGGCACCCTTAGCCTGAAGCTAACCAAAGGCTCAGATTCAACTATTAGTCTTTCAACGAAAAGTGTAGATGTCATTTATTCTGGGATCTCTGGTACCTGGAAACATCCTAAAGATGGTTACTATGACAACCATGAAATTTCTACTTTCTTGCTAACTCCACCTGACAATGTCTCAAAATGTATTGGATTTGGTTGTATTGAGTTAAAATACAATGAAAAGTCATTAGAAGCTGGATGCTTTGACAGAGTTGATGTATTTCATTTTATTCGTGATTTTGATGGTGGATGGATACACGCAAGCATGTAAGGCTTTGATTTTAAGTTACCATGACAACTTATTGAAATCCTAGATTACATTAGAACCCTATTATATCTGGAGGAAATTTAATTTTTAAAAAATTTCAGGCTTTGCAATGGTGATGGTCGGATGATTTTTCATAATCTCGGTGAACTGATTCTTGTGACCTTTGCATCAGATAGGTCAGGTACGGGGCAGGGATTTGACCTTGAATTTCAGTTTAACTCTATACCTTAACTTTGGACAACAACGTGTATTTCTTCGTTGACTTTTCTCACAATATTATTAAAAATGTTCTCACTGTTACCTAGATGTCAAAGATCAAGTAGCGAGTTGCATTTCTCTCCATTACTTATAGTTTGAGTCGTGTCAATTAAAACTTTGGGAATTCGCGATAACCTAATTTTCATGAATAATTTTGCAGAATTGGTATATTAATCTTTTTGGGCTTAATATTAATTAATGTTATTAATAGAGTTGAAGTATATATAACTTTATTCGAGACTTGTATGGTCATTTGGATAGACGAGAGTCTTGTAAGGCTTTTGTTTATCATAATAATGTATTAAAAATTTAGGCCAGCGATTAGAGTTAAACGTACCTGACGTCAGCTTAATTATTTTTTTATAATTTCAACCTTTGTGACCTTATGCGTCGAAGAGGTCAAGGGTATGACCTGGGAATTCCAGTTCAACTCTATTCCTTACAATTTGTTATAAAAATTTGGTCACCAAATATGTCAGGCCTCAAGCAAGCAGAAAGTAGCAAATTATAAAATTTTTAACTGGCTAGTTAATTAGCCGTTTTCTGTGACTATTTTTTTTTAAATGTGAGTTTTTGAAAATTTTTGCAAGATTTAGCAAGATTTACAAATTTTAGCAGAAGAGTTTAACGAGAAGGGGCGTAGGAATAATTGTCAACATTTTTATTTCGTTGCCATCCTTTCTGACGTTGCGGAACTTGTCCTCTAGTTCCAAATGAAGTACAACAGGCACTAGGGGCACGGAGGTCACAAGGTCGGTTGACATTCGGACGGTATTTCTTTAATTGAGGTAGTTGTATTGGAATGGAATCCCTTCTCTGGCCCAAATCCATTGAGGGACGCCCTGTCGTAGAATTCTCCGGAATCACTATTGTTGTACCCAAATGAGGGTATCGACGGTGCAATTTTCTAAAATAAAAGGATATAAAAATATATTAATACTTGTAAAATATAAATATTATTACATGTTTAATCACTATGTTTTCATATTTGAAGTCAAAGCGTATGCTTACTCTGTTGTCCAACATATCTTACACAAGATAACGAAGACTCCGAAGATAAATAGTGATGCAATTCCGATAGTAAGAAGTGTTGAGTCAAGTGGTCTATTTGGATCTATATTGTTATCTGCAACACTCGCCACTTTTTTTCCATTGTAATAAGTTTGAAATTCTGGAATTGGTAGTACTTCACTCAAATTTAATTTGTTTAAATTGGAAAAATGCATTTTGTCAAAAAAAACAGAAAAAATTTTTACGACGGAATTAGCAAGCAGATGGTTTTTAGGCGTTGGTGCAAAACACTCTGAATCAGCTGTTATACTTTGGAAAGGATCGTAGATTTTCGCTTTCTCTTTCCTTAATTTTACTCTATACTATATAAATTTTTAAATTATATAAAATCTATACACATTTTTTCGACTTAGTAGTTTTAACCTTGTTAAATTAAAAATTGGGACGTGGAATTAATTAATTTTAAGAAATAATTTAACAAAATCAGGGAAATTTAAATTTTTCTGCTTTCGATAGATGAAATAAGTTACCAAGTGTAACTATTTCGTCTTTTTACTCTCTCTCTCTCTGGTCGCTTTTACCAAACAGGTTGAGTAACATTGAACAAAGTGTCAACGACTTGTTGGAAAGATGCCATAAGCCGATGCGTATCATTTTATTCGAGATTTTTGTAGTGGGCGGGGTAGATACGAAGTATGGAAAGACTTTTCTTTATAGTTACCATGACAACGTATTCAAAATTTTAAGCCTGCGATTAGGGTTAAAAAAGATATTCTTTTGTTACAAAAATCTGCTAACCAAAGATGTGTAAGCCTTGAACGTGCAGATGTTAGTAGTTAGGTTAGTGAGTATAGTTAAATTTTTTAGCCGGCTAATTTATTTAGCCGAATCCTGTCACTTTTTTTTGGTGCAACTTGTATTTTTGAAATTTTGAAATGATGCAGAAGAGCTCAAGTTTTAGTAGCAGGAATGTATGAATAATTTTCAATATTTTGATTTCGTTGCCATCCTTTTTGCCGTTGCGGAGCCTGTCTTCCGGTACCAAATGAAGTGCAACAGGCTCCAGGTGCACGTAGGTCACAAGGTCGGCTGTCATTCGAACGATTTTTTTTAAAAGGAATTGGTTGAATTGGAATAAACTCCGACCGGGTGGTATCGATTGGGATACGTCCGAATCGGGCGTTTGTATAATTGTTCGGATTCTCCCTGTCGGGAATTAGATGAGGACATCGACGGTGGAATTTTCTAAAAAAAACATAAATATATTTATACTTGTAAATATAAATATACATTAATACGTATATTTAGTACATGTCTGTATGCTTACTCTGTACTCCAGCACAACTTAAAGAAAGCAATGAAGACACCCAAGACAATTAGACCTGCAACTCCAATAGTTAAAAGAAGTGTGTCAGTAGGTCGAGTAGTATCCATATTGTTAACTGAAGGATGTGCGCCTTTTGTTAGTCCATATTGAAATTCTGGAATTGGTAGTATTTCACTGAAATTTAATTGATTCTTTGAAAAATTCATTTTGATCAAATTTTTTGTTTACGACGGAATTGTGAAACAGATGATTTTTGGGGCGTCGGTGTAAAAGTATCTCAATCACTCTTGTTCTATTTTGGCAAAGATCGTACATATTCGCGCTTTCTCTTTTGCCTTTTTTTTTATACTGTGCGGGTTTTTGGCTTGTTAGAATCTAGACATTTCTCCACATTATTTATTTTAATCGTGTCAAGTCAAAAAATTGAGAATTAGTCGTAATTAGATAAACTTTAAGAGATAATTTTGAAGAATTGGTAATAAATTAGTCATTTCGGGCGTAACTGATAATTATCCTATTTACTAATTGTAACTTATTTTAAGTTTTGTGACCTTGTAAATTTTTTATCACTGTAAACATGTTTGACCTTGAAGTTACAGTAAGAATAAAAGTTTTGACCTTGAGACCTCCACCCAATACCGCTTCAATCGATAGTGCTACAAATTGTAGAAATTAAAAATTTAAATGCAGTGTTTCAGAGCCTGTTTTCCTGTTGCAAATGAAGTGCAACACGGTTCAGGAGCACGAAGGGCACAAGGTCGGTTGACATTCGGACGATACTTTTCTAATTGAATTGGTTCAAAGGAAATTGGCTTCCGGGTCGAATACGATAACTGGGACTCGCCCGGCTAGGATGTTAATACCGGCCTTGTATTGGATGGTGGTAGTCGTACTAGTTTCACTCTCCGGTGGAGCATAGGTTGGAGGAAGTGGTCGGAAAGATTGTCTAAAATTAAAAAAATACATGTATAAATATTTATTCTGGTAAAATACATAAATATATACTAAATTTTATAAATATACATTAGTATTACATTACAGTAAGTTCACGTGGCAGTTTGTTTTCATTGAATTTTAATCAACGTAAGATGTACTTACTCTTTTTTCCAGCAAAACTTTAGGTAGACAAGAGTTGCCAAAGCAAGTAGTCCAATAATTCCAAAAGTAATAAGGATTGTCTGGAAAGGTCGACCATCTGTCCAAGTATCTGTATTTTGGTCTATACGATTCTCACCTGTTTTTTCATATTGGAATTGTGAAAGTAGTAGTATTTGACTCAAATTATATTTGATAAAATTGGAATAATTCATTTTTACTAAAATTTTGGACAACTTGATACGTAAAACATGTGTGCTTTTCTTTTGCGTCGGTGTGAAAATCTTTGAATCATCTGTATTTTGCCAAGGACTAGTACACTTTCACTTTCTCCTTTACTGTTTTTACTATAACAACTTGTCGCTCATTGAATCTACACCTTTTGTCCGATTAACTTAGTTTTAATCGTGTCAATTAAAAATCGAGAATTTGCAATTTCATTCATTTTATTTGAGACTTTTATTGTAGTTAGATACAAGCGAGCGTATAAGGCTTTTCTTATTTTTTTTATTTTTATTTAACTATACTCTTCTTACGGGCCCGAAACACATAGTGTGGAGTACGATAATAAGGCTTTTGTTTAAAGTTACCATGACAACGTATTAAAATTTTAGGCCAGCGATTAGTCATAAGCGTACCTAATGTAAGCTTAACTTTTTAAAACTTCAGACTTTGCGTGTTGTTAATGGTCGGATGATTATTCATAATGTCGGTGAGTTGAGTCTTGTGACTTTTGCATCGGATAGGTCAGTTACGGATCAGGGGTATGACCTGAAACTTTATTTCAACTTTATCACTTTTATTCTGAACAACAACATGTCTTTCTGTAACTTCACTTTCTAAACAACTCATTTGTTTTAAAAATCTACTCACCAATGCAAGATGTCAAGCCTCAAATAAGCAGACGTAGCGATTTGTTCAATTTTTTTTTGAATGTGGGTTTTTGAAATTTTGAAATGGTGTAAAACACTTCAAGTTTTACTAGCAAGGATGTAAGAATAATTGTCGAGTATTTTGATTTCGTTGTCATTCTTTTTGAAATTGCGGAGCTTGTCTTTGTGCCCCAAATGAAGTGCAACAGCCTTCAGGCGCACGAAGGTCACAAGGTCGGTTGACATTGGGACGGTGAATTGGTTCAAATGGAATTGGCTCTTGTGACGAATCCACGCTAACTGTAGCCAGGGTGAGGGTCGACTCACCCGGCTACAATTTTAATACCCCGAGACTGTATTGGAAATTGGTCCTACTTTCCGTATTCGGTTGATAATTTGGAATAATTGGATTAAAACGTGGTCTAAAATTTAAACAGAAAACATAAATGTATTTATTCTTATAAAATACATAAATTATTCAATACATATTACACGAGTCTTCGTGAAAGGTTGTTAACACTGTATTTGAATCAAAGTAAAATGTACTTACTGTTTCTTCCAACAAAGTTTTAAGTAGACAAGGATTCCGAAGGCAATTAGTCCAATAACTCCGAAAGTAATAAGAATTGTCTGGAAGGATCCACCTGTATCTGTGTCGTTACTTTTATCTATAACAATATTGTCACTTGTTTTTCCATATTGGAATTGTAAAAGTAGTATTATTAAACTCAAATTATATTTGATAAAATTAGAAAAATTCATTTTATTAAAATTTTGTACAACTTGATTCTAATCCATATGTGCTTTTCTTTTGCGCCGATGTGAAAATCTCTGAATCATCTGTATTTTGGCAACGACATTCGCACTTTCTCCTTTTTGTTTTGTTTTTACTCTCAGAATTTTTTCACTTTGTAGAATCTAATACATTTTTCCTCGATTACTTAGTTTTAATCATGTCAATTAAAAATCGAGAAATTACAATTTTAATTTTGAAGAATAATTTAGAAATTTTGAGAAATTTGCAATGTATTCAAGACGAGCGAGCATATAAAGGCATTTCTTATTTTTTATTTAATTATTGTACTCGCCTTTTACGGGCCCGTAGCTCATGGAGAGTAGTACAATAATAAGGCTTTTGTTTAAAACAATTACCATGACAACGTATTAAAATGTTAGGCCAGCAATTAAAGTTAAGACTACCTGACGTAACCTTAACTATTTAAAATTTCAATCATTTATGAGGTGATGATCAAGTGTTTTTTTTTAAATCTCATTGAGTTGGCCCTTATGTGACCTTTGCCTCCGGTAGGTCAGGTACCTGAATTAATAACCTGGAATTTCAGTTCAACGTTGTATACTTTAAATCTGAAAAATAACGTGCATTTTTATACGTTTACTTTTTCTCGTACCTTAATTTGTTTGAAAAATTTGCTCACCAAAGATGTCAAAATTTCAAGCAAAGCAGAGGTTAAATTTTTAGCTGGTTAATTAGTTTAGCCATTTTTTGTGACCCTTCTCCTGCATGTGGTTTTTTTTGAAAATGAGGTCAAACGTTACTAGCAGGAGTGTATGAATAATTGTCAACATTTTTATATCGTTGCCATCCTTTTTGCTGTTGCGGTGCCTGTCTTCCAGCTCCGTATGAAGTGCAACAGGCTCCAGGTGCACGGAGGTCACAAGGTCGACTGTTATTCGAACGATTGCTTTTAAAAGTTGGTTGAGTTGGAATAAAATCGGAGCGTTCTCTATCAAATGGTGCACGCCCGAATCGGATGTTGGTATTACTGTCCAGTACCTCGGGTCCCCTGGTGGTCCGATAGTGGGTAAATCTAAGAAAAAAAAACATAAATGTATTTATGCTTGTAGAATATAAATATTAGTAATGGAATTTATTGCATGTCAACATGAATGGTTACTAAAAGTTTCCTTTTGTTTTTAGTGAATGCGTGCTTAATATATTCTTACTCTGTGTTGCAGCATGCCAACTTGATGAAAGCAATGAAGACTCCCAAGACAAATAGACCTGCAATGCCGACAGTTAATAGTGTTGTATCCAATGGGCGACTAGTATCTATGGTGTTATCTGAAACACTAGCCACTCTTTTTCCATTATATATTTGAAATTCTGGAAGTGGAATTATATCACTTAAATTTATTTGATTCTTTGAAAAAATCATGTTGGTCAAATTTATTTTTTACGACGGAATTGTTTTGTAAACCAAATGATTTTTTTTTTGGCGTCGGTGTAAAACTTTCTGAATCAGCTGTTACATTTTGGGAAGAATCGCAGATTTTCGCTTTCTCTTTTGCCATTTTATATATCTGCGAAGTTTTTCCTTTATAAGAATCTATATACACATTTCTCCCAGAGTTACTTGTTTTTTGATCGTGTTGATTGGGAATTAGGAATTTGTAATTAGTAAATTATTATATTAAATTTAAAATTTTCTAAGAATTGGTAAACTTAACCTATTTTTTTGGCGTAAATAGTAATAATTAGTGTTACCAAGCGTAATTAATTTGAAGTTTTGCGACCTTGCAAATTTTTTGTCACTGTAACATATTTGACCTTGAAATTAAAGTAGGAATGGAATGACCTTGAGACCTCCATCCAGTACCACTTCAGTTGATAATGATATAAACCCTGGAAACTTGGAGTTTAAAAAAAGTGTCGTGCGTCACTTTTTTGTTTACTTGTCGCAAAAAAATTACCTTACTTAAGTTTCTGCAGTGTCATTCACTTTAAAAGAAGAATCAAGGCGGGAGTGAAGTGGTATAAAATCGAACAGAAGTTTTCGGATTTGTGAAATTTTAAACTAAAAGATTCAGACGAACGAACACACTCAACCTCACTTCTTTTAAAATGGTTCCAAAATTGGCGTAAGTTTTATTTTATTTTTTTTTAAATTCAATTGTGTAATTTTTTATTTAAAAGATGCTAACTTTCAGTTTCAATATTGATTTTGATTTAACATACATATATGATTTTGTTTAGTTTGTACTCAAAATTGTTAATCTTGTTTATAAACAACTATGTTTTTGTTTTTTCGTTTGTTTAGATACTGGTATGGAAGAGGAATCATTACACCAATCAGAATGCTTCTCGCCTACGCCAATGTTGACTACGACTATAAAACGTACACGGATGTCGCCGACTGGTTTGGTAAAGCCAAGCCACAATTAGCAGAAACGTTTGATTTTCCAAATTTACCGTACTACATTGACGACAAAGTGAAATTGACGCAAGTAAAATTTACATGTATGAAATACTTACGTATTTGGCGTTGCGTTGTATTACTCTCTTAATATTTTTTGTAGTCTAAAGTCATCCTGGGTCACTTGGGTCGAAAGTATGGATTAGATGCTGCTAACGAAACAGAAGCACTGCGCATTGGTCTAATTATCGAACAAGCATCGGACATGAGTCGAGCAATAGACGGCGTAGCTCATGTAGCCGATTCAATTAAAAATCGAGCCGAAGTACATGAAATTCTTAAAAAGGAATACATTGATTCAATTCCTAATCGATTGGCTCAAGTGGATAAGTTTTTGGGTAAAAATGACTGGGTTGTTGGGAATCGATTAACTTATGCTGATTTCTACCTTTACGATATTCTTGACTTTCATCGCCTTCTTTTTAATCCAAGACATTTAAATGCTTTCCCCACTCTCCTCGCTTATACTAAACGGGTTGAAGAATTGAAAGGTGTTAAGGACTTTTTGGCCACTTGGGACAGACTTCCTATAACTGGGCCAGAAGATTTTATTGGACAAACAAAGGACTACAAGCCAACTGATTGAAAGCTATTAATTTTTTTTTTAAATAAAACAATTTTGGCAACCAAATTTAGTAAATCTATAAACTGTTTTACCCTTTCTAAAAAAAATATCGTGGAAATTTTCAAAGTAAAATGTAGTGATGTGTAAATTGTTATTTTGTCTGTCTTATTCACATCTTTTTTGAGGTTCTAAACGTTCAAGTCTTATATTTTAGTTATTCTGATTACTTGATTTAGTCATCGGCTTTATAAAAGTAATTACCACGATAATGATTTGATAGTAATTTGGTTCCTAGTAACACTCTATGCGTCATGGGTTTTATGTGAATCGAAGGCAAAATTAGGCGAAGGATTTGGTTAGGACTTTCCGTACGAGACAAATATAGAATTTTTTTTTACTTCCGAAATTGTTAGTTCCGCGAAAGACATAGTTTAACGTACTGACCAAATATAGTAAATTCAATTTCCTATAACAGTTTCCCGTAGGGTGTTACAGAGTTATTGACCTTTAAAAGATAATTTGTATAAAATTACATGTTTCCTAAGTACAAAAGTCATTTGCTGCCTATTTTCTTCCATTTTTGGTGTAATTGAAAAATTACATCAAATTGACATTAAGGAAAAAAAGATCACCTCCGCCTCCTTTTCAGTTGAGTAAAATGGCAGAGCAAGATTTTGAAGCAGTGGAAAACGAATTACGAAAAACCAAAATATCTGGAGCAAGATTAATCGTAAAAGTACTGAAAAGTCATGGAGTTACTTTTATCTGCAGTTTATGTGGAGATTCAACTGCTGAACTTATCCTGGAAGCTAACAAGGCTGGAATTCGGGTTGTTGATGTGAGACAAGAGGTGTGGAACTTTAGTAAAAAAAATATTTTGGAAATATTAAATTAATCTATCAAATATATTTTTGTTTTGTTTGAACTTTGAAATTGAAGGCCACTGGAGTCTTTGCTGGAAAAGCGAGTTCAAGAATTACTGGAATTCCTGGAGTGATGGTGGTGACAAGTGGACCAGGACTGGCCAATACAATACATGGAGCACTGGATGCCAATTTTGATCACTTTCCTTTGATTATAATGAGTTAAAAAATTAAGCTTTTTCGAAAAAGAAACTAATTTTTTTTAAAAGCAATTATACGTTTCGGTTGTTTAAAGTTATTTTTTTTCAAAGGCGGTGGTGTTGCAACCAAAATGCGTGGAATTGGTTACATTCGAGACTTTGATCAATTAGGACTCATGAAAAGTGTTTGCAAAGCAGTCTTTTCATTAGAAAAGAAGGAGAAAGTGGTGGATGTGATGAAAGAGGCATTTCAGGTCGCTATGTCTCATATTCCAGGTAAAATTAAAAATTTCATGCTTAAAAGAATTAAAATACATTTTATTTTTGTTCTAGGCCCAGTGTACATTCAAATGCCCACAGATATTTTAGATGCAAATTATGAATTTAAACCAGTTCCACATCTACTACAATTCCTGGACGAGTCGTCATCTAAAGAGGTCATTGACCTTCGCGCGCCTAAACTGGATTTTAGTCCTCTTCCGATACACTTTGCTCAAGCGTCAACTAACGATAGTAAGGAGTATTGAAGAAAAAAAGACACAGTTTGCAGGAATTAATTAAAATGCTAGTTTTTTTTTATGTTTTTCATTGATATGTTTACCTTTAGTTACAACATCTGTCGACTTGATCAAGAAAGGAGAAAAGCCAATAATTGTGGTTGGATCACAAGCAGTACTTGAGCCATCTAGAATTCTAAAACTGACAAAATATCTAAAAGGCATGAAGATTCCAACATTTTTAAAATTTGCATCTAAAGGACTTATGGGAAAAGCACACAAATACTTGGTAATGTTGTAAATAGGAATATCATAGTAGCTGCAGTTACTAACAGTTAGTATAACTTGTCTCAGCTCACTCAAGATGCTTTGATTAAAAATATTCTACAAGAAGCCGACACTGTCATTTTGGCTGGAATTGTACCTGATTTCATAACATTACGCTTCGGTTTTGATTTGCCCCGGCATGGAAACATAATTAGTGTAAATCGTAATGCCAAACTGGGTTCTTTGGTACAAATTTCCTAAATTCTTTGGTAAATGTTAAATATACAAGGTTTATTGTTATCCTCTATTGTTCAAATCTTTGTTAGAATGATGGAAAATTTTGGAATTCTGCTCAAATTGTGGAAGGTGATCCAGGACGATACTTATGTGCCCTGTCAAAATGTTTGCAAGAGGACAACTACTGTGGGCCAGAATCATGGACAACTTATGTGCGTCAAATAGAGAACAAATACGAGGCTGAGCTGAGGAATGTAAGGTCAAGAGGTCAACATTTCTTTTTAAATTGATACTGGTAGTGACATCTGATTGTTTATAGAAAGCAGATGAGAAAGCCAACGTCCATTTGAATCCACTAAAAATTCTTAGAACGTTAGAAGAAGTTCTAGGAGGGAAAAACATACTGTGGGTTTTTGATGAAGGAGATTTTACTAAGGAAGCCGCCTATTTCTTGAAGCTAGTTTAACATGTTATTATGTTTCATGTTTAATGTTTAATGTTACAACATATATATGTTGACGTTTAGACCTACTAGTCCACTCAGCTGGATTGGAAGCGAACCCTTTTCTGGCGTCGGAGCTAGCATCGGCTATGCTATTGGTTCCAAGCTGGCTTGTCCCGACAGAGAAGTTTGGTGTATCGCTGGAGATGGCGCTCAAGGTTATACGATCACAGAGTATGGCACACTCGAAAGACACAATGTAAAACATACATTCAACATAACGCTATATGCTTATGTTTGAAATACACGCTCTAACTTGTAAATTTGCTGGAGTTAGATTCATGTAGCTACCGTAGTGGGTAACGATGGTCGATGGGGCGAAGTTTGTCGGAAACAAATTGTAGATTATGGAACGTCATTTGCATGTACACTTGAAGTAAGTAAACAAAAGAATTCTAATATTAACTCAATTAAATTAATTATTATTTCAATTGAATTTCCTTGCAGTTTACAAAGTACGAGAAAATGGTTCGACCTTTAGGAGGTAAAGGGTACTACATTGATGAAAAGAACAGTACCAAATTGGTACATTTCTTGAAGGCAATGTCGGCCGGACTGACGACAACAAGTAGGCTGATCAATGTCCTCATGGGTCTTACAGATTTGAGAGAAGGACATGCATGAGAAATAGACTAAGATATTCTTTGACAATATATAACTGTTTAATTAAAACAGCGTACGTTGGATTTTGAAGAAATGATTGATCTGGTTCACACTTCGGCGTCATAATTTTAGTCCATGCCCATCGTGATTATCCACTACACCTACACCACTTTTACTGGAAATATATCTGAAGTTAAAAGAGTTGCATCAGTTGTATTTTTCCTAAAATATACGTTGTTCAACTTGAAAAATCGTTTTTTTCTTCAATAAAACAAAAAACATAGTTGCATCAGCCAAATTACCTTATTCATTTGCCACCCATGTGTAGTATCTCTCTTTACCTTGTTTTAAGTGCAAAGTCATTTAGTACTTTTGAATTGAATGAGTAAGGATTTTTTGGAGGACCAATATGATATATTGGTCAATGGAAAAGATAAAGATAAATTTTCTCATGTGATTCGCAGTCTGGAAAAAAATGCATGTGATTCCAGGCAAAGTTTTTTGGTATAAAACTGAGGGACAAACTTAAGAGCAGGATCAGACACAAAAAAGACAAACACGGCTAAAAAGCAATCAAACACACAAAAAAAGTTCGAAATGGCAGCAAAAGTTGGGTAAGTTTTGACAGTTACTAGATTTTTTACGTTTTGATTATATTTTAAATAATGTATATTATTAAAATTATTCAAAATAATACTTCTTTCTGGGCAATTTCATAGTTACTGGCACGGAAGAGGAATCGTTTCACCAATCCGAATGCTAATCGCTTACGCTGGAGTTGATTGCGAATTCAAGGATTATTGGAGCACAATAGATCAGCCTGTTAACAATGAATGGTTTACAATTGATAAGCCTCAGTTAGCAGCTACATTAGATTTTCCTAATTTACCATACTACATTGATGATAAAGTACAGTTGACGCAGGTGAGTTGACGTTATTTCAAATTTATGTCAATTAGATTCAATTTTAATTGTTTTTTTTTATTAATTTCTAGTCAAAAGTTATTATGCAATATTTGGGTAGAAAATATGGGTTGGAATCTAAAAATGACAAGGATGCTCTGCGCATGTCCTTGATTATTGACCAAGTTTTCGATATGTTTCAAAAAATGGATGATGCTGGTCATATTCACAAGTCAATTGCAAATCGAGCTGAAGTACATGAAGCTCTTAAAAAAGAATACCTCGAGTCAATTCCAACAAGATTGGCACAAGTTGCTAAATTTTTGGGTGACAACGATTGGGTCATTAAGGGCCAACTAACTTATGCCGACTTCTGGCTCTACGATTGTCTTGACTTTCACCGTGTTCTTTTTAATCCAAGACACTTCAATGCTTTCCCCACTTTAGTGGCTTATGCTCAACGATTTGAAGAAGTAAAGGGTGTCAAGGAATTTTTGGCAACTTGGGGTAAAATGCCGACGCATGCTCCAGATGCTTTCTATGGAGCTACAGAAGATTACAAGCCAACGGACTGAAAGGAAACAGAAGTGTTTTTGGAGAAAACCATAATCTATATTTTTTAAATGAAGCAATTCGCTACTTTTTGAAAATTATAAATTCTGTAGTTTTTCTCTATTAAGAAATCATTGAAAGATCACAATTAATAAAACCCATATTTAAGTTTAATTTAATTAACTAGGTCTAAAAATTTGCATTCGATATTTTATGGAAATGGAAATTGGTTTTGTAGGTTCCGAAATACTTAGTCACTACTGGTTACCAACAGACGTACAAACTGACAGACTTACAAGATTAACTAAGAAAGTGGTGACATTTTCTGTATTTCTCAACATGTGGGGAGTAACTCTTTGTTTATTTTTTTTTATGAAGGCTTTCAATTAGGCTAGCATCTTATAGATAATGAAGCCAGAGGCTATTTTTTTCCTTGAGAAATATCACATTGTGCGAAAATAGCGCGGCGTGAATTTGCTAGAAGGTTAAGGATAAAATTTGACAGTTGATTTGGGTTTCAAGAAAAAAAAAGGTGACACTTCATTTGAAACCTTCAGGTGTAAAATGTTAAGATTAATCTAGTTTTCTTGAAGGCCGCTAACGAAGACGACAGACACAGACAGTACAAGATGGTTCCAAAACTGGATATACGGTTAACGAAACCTAACCATTACGCTTGTCCTAACATTGGACATAAATGCCGACGTATGCTCTAGACGCTTTATTTGGAGTTACAAGAGACTACAACAAGTTTAGAAAACTAACAAGCTTATGAAGAAAAAACTCTTTTTTATTAAAAAAAAATAGCAATTCATTATTTTTTTGAAAATTAAAAATTTCAAAAAATTTCGTAACTACACTATATGCTATTGCCCAAGTTTTAAGTAAACATTTTGCCATCTAATCACAACATTAATTCAATCGTTGCAACCAAGGACAGCAAGCCTCTAAATTCTCCAGGGTAATTCAGATTTCACCCATTAAACTGGGCAACAAAGGCGGGTATTACTAGGTTGAATGGGTATTACCAACGTTAATGACCTTGAGTATTACAAAAAAGGAACCATTTTTAACTTTAGTTTTTTATTTTCTCAATCTAAACTAGTTACTTAACGTTAATAGAAGGTTAGGACGAAACTTTGGATAGTCACCAGGTATTTCCCGTCAAAACATTTTGTTTTTAGTTCCTATTTGTGATAAGTTGTTATCACGAATTTCTATCGCATCATCCACTTAATACATTCCTCATTCATGAAGCAATTAGTAATTAACTAAAAGTGAAGTGTTTTCTCATATGTAGTTATTAGTAACAACAAATATTTATTCGTATTTATCCACACGTGTATTATCTCGTTATTTACTTTGTCAAATTCCGAATGGACCAATATTGCTCTTGAGCCACTTTTTGTTCTATTGTAGTTAATAGAGCCAAAGGTCGTTTTGACCTCGAGCTAAATCAATATCACTTTGTGCAAAAAAACATCACGTTACAGTCCGAGTCAAGTTGACAAAGTACAAAAAATAAAATTTGGCATGTGATGCTTATGATGCCAAAAAAAACATGATGCCGAGTTTAGTATAAAATGTGGAGGCAAAGTGTTTAGTCTAAAGAAAGAGTAGTGAGTTTAACAGAACAGACAGGATACAAACAAATTGCAGAAGGCAGTCCACAAAATGGCACCAACAAAACTAGCGTAAGTTTCATTAAAAAAAGTTAAAAATTTGGACAAAGTTTTAAAAGAACTTAAATTTACATAACTTTAAATTATACCCCAAAAAAAAAGAAGTCTTTTTAGAAATAACATAGTAAGCGAAAGAAAAGAAATTTTATAGTTTGTATTTGATTTGATGTAGATACTGGAAAGGAAGAGGAATTGTTACACCGATTAAAATGGTACTTGCTTACGCTAACGTTGAGTACGAATACAAGGCCTACGTTAATGAAGCTTGTGATCGTTACAACAATGAATGGTTTACCGAGGATAAGCCTAAATTTGCTGATACTTTTGATTTTCCAAATTTACCGTACTACATTGACGATGAAGTGAAATTGACACAAGTGAGCAGTTTAGAATTATTTTTTCTATAATATCAATAACTTTTGAAGTAAATTTTTTTAAAAATTGTGTGTATTTTTACATTTAAAAACTTCTTTATTTTTTTAATAATTTGCAGTCGAAAGTTATCATGCAATACTTGGGTCGCAAATACGGATTGTATGCAACAAACGACACGGATGCTCTGCGCATGAACTTGATTATCGAACAGGCAAATGATATGTTTGACTTAATAGACAATGCTGCTCACATAAAGCCTTCCGTTTCTAATAAACAAGAAGTACATGAAGCACTTAAAAATGAATACCTTGAATCAATTCCAACACGATTGGCTCAAGTTGCTAAATTTTTGGGTGATAACGACTGGGTTATTAAGGGACAACTGACTATTGCCGACTTCTGGCTCTACGATTGCCTTGACTTTCATCGCCTTCTTTTCAATCCAAAACACTTTAATGCTTTCCCCACCTTGGTGGCCTATGCTCAACGGTTTGAAGAAGTAAAAGGTGTCAAGGAATTTTTGGCAACATGGAACAGAATGCCGACGCATGCTCCGTATGCCTTCTTTGGGCAGACAAAGGACTACAAACCGACAGATTGAAAAGAAGAAGTGGAGTTACAATTTAAAAAAAAACATCGGTTCCTGGTTATTTTTAATCACAAACGATTTACAACTTTTGAAATTTTAAAGTCACGAGTTTTCCCAACTAATAAGTTTATATAAGTAATCAAATTGAATAAATCACAATCAAATTAATTCAAAGGAATCAACAAAAATTGAGCATGTTAATTTTACTTTTTAGAATAGTCAGACGAAAACTAGGCTGACAATAAATTTAAGAAAATGATTTTAACTCAAAATCTTTTAAAATATAGTCAATTCGAAAAAAAAATGATCAAATATTATTTGAAATAACTAAGAATCATTTTGCCGGAAAATCAAAAAACAACGTAAATTTCAAGGAAATACGCTTGCGTGATTTTCAGTTGTCTATTTCACAGATACAAAACGAAAAACATAACTGCTGCTTCGCCGATAACACCTATGAAGAATTAAACGGGGTCAATGACCTTCTGATAGAATGCAGAAGAACTCTTTAAGGCATCGTGGCTTTTCCCCAAGAAAATCCGAGTAATGTAAAAAATAATAATAAAACAAAATCAAGCATTTCAACATTGTTTTCTGCAAAATATTTGAATTTCTCACTGAAAAATTCTCAAAATCAATTGAATAAAAGATTAATTTGTACCCAAAAATTGAGTACATCTATCTCTGAAAGTAAATTTTGTCGCTTCTCTAGCGATTTTGGATATTTCGATATCGAAAAGTTATGAGAACGTGTTGCTCATCTTATCTTTGCTAATTAAAATTCAAAAACCTTGATTTATTTTTAAAGTAATAACACTTATTGTCTCTTGCGATAAAATGATAGTCAAGTGTTTTTTGCGTGTGCAAAAATGCTTACGTGTCGCTTCAAGCGTTTATCGACTTTAGACGGAACCTTGCAAAAATAGATAAAGGAGGTTTGTCTAAAAGTCAAATAAATTTAAATATTTCGCGACACGTGGAGTGTTTTTTTTGTGCAAAAATATATGATTACGAATGTATTTCTTTTGCACTCGGACACTGTAAGCGTCATCAAAAGACTTCTATTCGTGTTGTTAATTTGATAGTTACTAAGTGCAAAGTTAAAGATAAAAATTAAAGTGTCGTGTGAAAATTATTCATTCACCAAAAATGATGTAAGTTCTGCATCCTCCTGCATTGCTTAGCAATCAATAGTTTACCGGTATAAAAGCATGTGTTTCAGTTTGCAAAAAGATAGAAAACGAGACGAACAAAACGCAAAACGGTTTTAGAATGGCACCATTATTTGCGTAAGTTTTGATCGACATTTTCACTAAAAAAAAAGTTTGAAATTTATAAAACTATATAAAGTTTTTGAACTAATTTTTTTTTGAATTTATTAATTATTTTGTAAAGATTTTTATTAAAAACGGTATAGTCTTTAAACAATTTTTTTTGTATAATTGTATAGATACTGGAACGGCAGAGGGATCGTTGGGCCGATCCGAATGCTACTCGCTTACGCTAATGTTGACTACGACCATAAAATTTACACTTACAACCCCGACCTTGAAGTCGACGAATGGTATTCCACAGACAAACCTAAATTTGCAAAAATAATGGATTTCCCAAATTTGCCATACTACATTGACGACGAAGTGAAATTGACACAAGTGAGGACTTGAATTTTCATATTTTAACAAACTTTTTAGAGTAGTATTATTTATTAACTTTGTGATTTTTTGCTCAATTTTGTAGTCGAAAGTTATTATGCAATACCTCGGTCGAAAATATATGGCTTGGATGCGGCTAACGAAACTGAAGCACTTCGCTTATCTTTGATAATCGAACAAGTTTCTGATATTTTTAAATATATCGATGATGTGGCTCATGTAGTTGACTCAGTTTCAAATCCAGTCGAAGTGCATGAAACCCTTAAAAAAGAATACATCGAGTCCATTCCTATACGATTAGCTCAAGTAGCTAAATTTTTAGGAGAGAACAAATGGGCTGTAGGGAGCCGCTTAACTTATGCCGACTTCTGGCTCTATGATTGTCTTGACTTTCATCGCCTTCTTTTTAATCCAAAACACTTCAATGCTTTTCCTACTTTGGTGGCTTATACTCAACGGTTTGAAGAAGTAAAAGGTCTCAAGGAATTTTTGGCTACTTGGGACAAAATGCCGACGCATGCTCCGTTTGCCTTCTTTGGTGCTACTAAGGACTACACACCAACAGACTGAAATTAACCGAATTTGGAATTAACAGAAAACGCTGCTTTTTGAAAGTATACAATTCACGTTATTTTTTGAAAATTTTGATTTTCTTAATTTTGCTCAAAAGTAAAATTGCATTACTTGATTGATCAAATTTAAATACTAAATTTAATAAATTTAATTATTCAGTAAATTTCTTAAAAAAATTATTTAAATGTAAAAAAAAACAAATCACGCAAGCCTTTCATTTAAACAAAAAGGAAACTTGAAAATTTGTTTCACTTTTTGACGTCATCGCCGCTGCTCTTTTGTTGAATCGCATTCCTCGTTTGTGATTTGCGAAAAACAAACAGTGTTTTTTTCGTCTAAAATGAAATCTATGAATGCTGAAAACCTAACATTTTCCCATATTTGACACTTTCAAATCTGCTCGCTTAATTTAAATTTAGGTTCAGATAAACCTTTTGTTTAAAAACCAAAAAGCAGACCAAACTTCAATCTCACAATTTATTTTAGATGGAAACAATAACATATCTGTCAAAAACATAAAACAGGATTCCTCATACAAAAGCTCCCAATTCAAAAACATGGAAAAGTTTCATTATTTGTTGGTATGTTGGCATGACAACGGAGGAGTAATCTCGTGATAAATACTATAAATGCTATTTCGTCATGAATTGAAAAAGTTTTGACACTGTACTTTTTAGAAATTTACTTTTTGGTAGTTGGGATACAGTTTTTTTTTGTCAAAAGTTTCTGTTACGTGCGCTTTTCATTCTTATTTGGTATTAAGTTGCATAATTTTGAAAAGAAAAATTTGATTGCTTTTATCGCAAAAATTTTTCAGGCGTCTCATTTTTCTTTCTTCAAAATGGTCTTTGTCTGCATCAAGATAAACACGTTTTCACTCGTTTTTGCACTGCAAAATTTCCCTTATTGTGTAGTCTCAGGTAACGATAGTGCACGTTTCTATCTGTTTATTATATTTAAATTGGATTTTACAAAGGATAAAAATAAAAAAGCGTCTTTTACTTCATTTTAAATGACAATATAGGTTCGTTAAAAATGCAGATGTGTTAGGTCTCATCTGTCGCCGATTTGATATGAAAGTGTTTCTAAAAACATTTTTATATTTCTTCAAAAAAAATTATTTTTTTTAAATAAGGATTTTATCCTTTTGAATAATATTTGAAAAAAGTTCTAACCTATATCCTAATTCCTTCTTCTTTGGTTCTTGTCTGACTAAAATTGTAATTTATTGATGCTGATTGAATGATGTCTTTGGTGAGGTTCCTTTCCAGTGCAAGTAAAACAGGTCTGGAAGGCATGTCTGAATTTGAGTGACATAATATGGTAGAGAATTGGATTGACGCAAGTAGAAACGTAGTAGAGAACGCCAGAGACGTACGTTAAAATATGATAAGTTTTTTGTAGTGTTTCTGAACTTTCGAGCCAAGTCATGCCCCAAATTGATAGAAGTCGCTGAGCATGGAACGGAGCCTGAAAAAAAAATAATTAAAAAAGAATGTTTAAAATAAAACATTTTTTAGTTGAAATATTTTCTAAATTGAAAATTCAAACAGACGCAACTTTTTAGGCTTATTTTTTTCTTTCATCGTAGCAAAATGCCATGAAAGAAGAAAGTAAAAGCCTTATGTTCACGAAATTTCAAATGTTACGTGGAGGTGAATTCTTATTTTTTTTTTCAAACTAGAAATATGATATTTCTGAAAAATACATCTTTGTTTGGTGTTTTTATGTTGAGTTTCAAAAGCAAAAGAAAACGTATACGCAATTTAGGGATTCAAATTTGTGCAAATTTCTTTTCATATTTTAATATAGTCTCTTACCCAACAGATAAAGAAAGCTGCGACAACAGCAACTGAAAAGAAACCACAGACAAAATTTGCATAAAAAATTTATATACAAAATTCTATGAAAATATATATTTTCTTAAATTTTATTCTTAGCGTATCTTTTCTTCTATAGCTTTTATTTTCGTAAATATTACAATAATTTATTTAAAATACTTTTTGTGTTGAAACACGTTCCTCCATCACGCAGTTTTCATTTTGAGTACTAGTTTTTACTTTTACTCACTTTCTGACCTTCGTAGAACTTAATTAACTACAAAGTTACTTAATTAAGGTCAGAAGTAACTAAATATTTATTTCTAAATAAAATAAAGACGTCGTTACTTTAAGCCTACTTTGTGAAGAAGACTAATGAAATTGTATCATTATCATTTAGAATGACATCGCAAATGAGTTAAATCCCTTGGGAAATTTACTTTTTTAAGAAAAGCTCAAAGGATTTTAACAACACATTTTGTTTTTAGAACAAAAAGCTATGAAAGTTTAGAACTTTATTCTAAAATTTATCGAAAGAGACTTAGTTGCAGAGGATTTAATTAGTTCCGGGTAAATTCCCGAAAGACGTTAAGATTTATTTAAGAAATTGGATATAATATTTTGCATCCTGGTTGCTAGGCAACAGCTGTCCAAAAAAGTAGAAACTTTGAGCTTCATTTCAAGGTTAATGAAGTAAAAGGGAACGTAAAAAAAATCTTTTTCGGCACGACAGTGAACAAAGTACCTGCACTTTGCTTCAAAATCAATTTTGCAAATTTTTTGCTCAAAAGTTTAATGGTAAACACGCAAAGTTTAGTACTTTTAAGTGTAGCCATGTAGAAACACATTTTAGTCAACACAAAATGTATACCAGTAGAGAATTTTTTTTTAGCTAAATGGGGTCAGAAGGTCAAAAGTTCCAGAGATCGAAAATACAAACATGACCTACTTTTTGTTGCGAAAAATTTGCAATTTATGATCAATTTTTTGACTCAACGCTTCTGTTTTACAACAAAACAGGAAAAGTTTAAAGTACGCAGTCACCTGGAAAAAAACAAACAAATCGTGCTCGTAAATCACTTTGGTTCAAACGGAAGTTGAAATAGCAAATACGAAAAATGTGAAATTGCATTGCTGGCTTTTACATAGTAATGACCAATAAAATATGCGTTGTAAAAAAAACTGCCAAAACAAATAGGAAATTAATAGTTTTTAAAATACCAAGAAAAGCTTATATTTTCTGAATCCATTTCCTTAGCTTATCATTTCGATACAGGAGGTATAAATTGAGTTTTTGAAATTGACTTTTTGAAAAACATTTCCCTTTTTTGAAATTACATTTTGTAAAATGGATTNTTTTTAAAATACCAAGAAAAGCTTATATTTTCTGAATCCATTTCCTTAGCTTATCATTTCGATACAGGAGGTATAAATTGAGTTTTTGAAATTGACTTTTTGAAAAACATTTCCCTTTTTTGAAATTACATTTTGTAAAATGGATTTATGACCCTACATGGTTTCCTACTTACCCCACCCCTGTTCTGTCCAAAAACTATATCATCGCCCTATTGTGCAAAAAAAACAATGTGTTACTGTCATTTATTTTTTAAAGCAAAATTCTGCTTTTGTTGAAAATGTGGTCGTAATAAATCTCACTTTACCCCAAAATTGGTTATTCTGAGGAGAGAGTTCAAAGTTGAAGGAATTGTCCTCTACCTATCAAACATAAGGGTTTGAAATTTGACGGCATGATAGGACGTGTCAATNTACTGTGCAAAAAAAACAATGTGTTACTGTCATTTATTTTTTAAAGCAAATTTCTCCTTTTGTTGAAAATGTGGTCGTAAATCTCACTTTACCCCAAAATTGGTTATTCTGAGGAGAGAGTTCAAAGTTGAAGGAATTGTCCTCTACCTATCAAACATAAGGGTTTGAAATTTGACGGCATGATAGGACGTATCAATTGTCAACTACAGTTCTTCAACAAATTGATTTGTTGAAGATGAAGTTAAAAGGGTTCTGCTGTTTTGGGCTAAGATGAGACAAAAGGAAAATGAACAGAATCTCCTCAATCTTTCAAAAAGTCGGAAGACAATAGTAAAGCGGAAAGGAACTTCTTTTTGGGTGTCACTTTAAGTGACTTTTTTCTAAAAAGTGACACGTACCCTTCCGTATCACGTCCAACACTTCCAATTTCCGAACTATAAGTGTCCAAGCGACAACTATTCAAAATCATTCAAGCAGAAAACTCAAATTGAAAAAATGAAATGAAAAAACAGGCAAATCATTTTTTTTTAAATAACTAAAAAATTCTAACAATTAATATAATATTTCATGTTTCGTAAGTTTTGTACTTTACCATAAAAATTTACAAACATATTTACAAAGGTAAGCATAGACTCACTAAATTTTTGTTTATTCGTGCTACTTTTGAAGGTCGTGGTTGTGGTCTGTGCCCACATTGTGACAAGTGACATGACCTAGAATCCGGAACCTTGGAGGAGTTTTCAATAACTACCTAGTTAGGTTGCACATGGAAGTTGCTTACAGTTAAACCTGGGTTAAACTAAATTAACTATGAGTTAATTTTCTATAGGTTCAGTTTACCGATCTAAAAAAAATAGTTTTTGTAAATGTTTTATTTTTTATAGCAACAGTCCCTTAGCAACTGTCCTTGACAACGTCTTTTTGTAATTCATCTCATCACTCTTATGTTCCAAAGGAAGTGTGTTCAAGTTCCCGTAATTTTCTTTCATCTTCTCCAAGATCATTTTGGCTCTTATTCAATTTTATCTTGAGTTTCTAATTCCCTCGATCACTCTTACGCCTCTTAAGATAAATGACATCAGGACCATCACCATGACAACCACATAGTCCATCCATTAATCTTACCGAAGAAGTAAGAAGAAGACAATGCAAATTGAAGTGTACCGTGAGTTATGTGATATATTTACTAGAAACGCGTGGGAAGATGTTTTGAGTCTTGTTACCATTTGTCTTTAAAACAAAAGATTCCGCAGTGTCGCTTTTGCGTCACCTAGTATTTTCTTTCAAAAAAATTGTATACTAAAAAT
>JABASK010000030.1:0-65684 GCA_019776465.1 Rambutanura hunanensis | reverse complement strand
GTCGTCTCACGAGACGACCCGCAATGCTAAATTACCGTGAAATTATAAGGGTAGCAGTTGTCCCTGGTTACCACATTTCTTCTCTTTCAAAAAAGTAAGGTGTTGCTAGGAGAATTAAAATTGGCAAAAAATTAGATCTTATGCGAAAAAGAAAGATTCCTTAAAGTTTTGGGTTGGTACTGTATTATAATAATAGTAAGTTGACATTTGACACCAATAGATGAAAGAATGAAACTTAAGTATTCCCTATTATTAATATACCGTTCTATGCTATGATAACTACTAATTGCTGAAGTCCAACAGACGCAAGAATTCATCTGCTTCTGTCGGGGATTCTTTGAACTAAATTTTCCGAAGGAAATTCACAAGTAAAGCTGTCACCAGCCGCTGGTGTTGCAACCTCTGTACTATGTGATTTTCCGGTATTATTTTGCCAGTTGTGAAAATTTTCTTGCATTCTAAACTTCTCGTTTTCAAGTCTTTTATTTAGGCTTCCAATCCAATTCTGATGAAAATTCTGATTTTGAAATAATATTTTATCAAGTCGAGAATCTGTACGGGCTTTGTTTTTGTTTGCCATAAATATGCAGTTTGTTTGTTTGAAAGAAGAAAATAAAAATAATAAACAAACTGCTACCCTTATAATTTCACGGTAATTTAGCATTGCGGGTCGTCTCGTGAGACGACCTTATAAGCGCTACGTTTTTTTTGTTTACAGACCTTGGATATGAGGAAATTAGAAACGTAAATTATTGGTAGGGTTGCCATTAGAAACGGAGATTCGGAGCACACATGTGAAAGTAAGGGGTTCTTTTCTTCTTCCTGCCTGTTTTTGATGTGAAACCTTGGAGAAAGCATTCCCTTTCCATTAGATCTTATTACCCAACATAAAGTTTGTGAAGCAAATCTTATTCCGCCAGGACCAGAGCATGAAGGTTATGGAAGAGTCATACTTTTTGATAATTTCCCTACTCAGCGAATATAGATTTAACGTAAGGGACTTAGACAAGAGGGCTTGATGCAGACATTAGCATTTTAAAACGCGTGGGAAGGCAGAGGGAAAATGAAAGGAATGAAATTCTGTTTGAACTCCATTTGGTAGCCATATGCATTAAGTACTTTTGGTACCAAAAGTGTGTCTAGAGTGGGCCATTTCAAATTTCCAACGCCTCCTAAGTGTCACTCTCGTCTATAGGCTAAATAGGAAAAGGAGTCGTTTCCTGTCTAGGAAAGTGGTATAATGGAAGGAATGGCGAGAATGTGCAGGATATTAAATTCTTCTAGATTCTACCTTTTTACTTACCAGAAAAAGTTTTTAAAAGAGAAAGCACATCAAGGGATTCGTAAAGCGCTGGATTCAAAATTAGCGCTCCTCTCTTCTTAACCAAAAAGGGACTCGAAACATTTTGAATGTCCCATTTTCATATTTTGACTAATGAAATTACTTTCTAACTGCTTCTAGAGGCTGGTTATGAAGGTTATTAGTATTTTTCAGGCCTAATTTTTCTAACCAACTTGCTTATGGTTAGAACGAAAAAGTTTTTTTTATTATTGAAATTGCGACAGCGTCTAACGAGTAACGCCTTCAGCCCACAACTCGAAAGATGAGAAAGCATATGGCTTATTTACGTTTCAAAAATTTATTGTGGTTTTAGAAAATGTTTGAGTTTGAATGGGGCTGACGGCGAGGACGTGCGTCATCTTTTTTTTTTGCTAAGTTTGGAAGCTCTGTGTGTAGACTTATCAACTGCTGAAATCTTGGCTTATTCTGAATTCCGAAGTGATTCTAAGGGTGTTCTAATGTATAGGAAGATTCAGACGGAAGACTGTTCTAGAATTCCATTAGTAGTATCATCACTCTTTGGGATTTGTCTAAAACCGTATTCTTTCGTCCCTATTCTTTCTGTCATTCTCGGATTGTGAAGAAAAAGTCTTTGAAAATTCAAAGTTTGTAAGAGACTTTTAAGAAATCGTGTCTTTTTCTTACTGACAGAGTTATATATGGTGAGGGATGAAATGAAAAAAAAATGTAATGATGTAATAACATAACTAAAGTATAATAAAAACCGAAGGAACTTTAACAATTCTTTCTGCTAAGTTTTTTTTTTTAAAAAAATTTAGTATGAACAGGCGGCTGACTGACAGAACGACAAAGACATTCTAAAAACCTTGACATACCGAATGTATTACATTTGGGCAGGACCCTAAACATAATTTCAACTTCCTTGTCACAAGTTACAGAATGTAATGAATCATTTGTCTTGTTTTAAATTTGTACGATGGAAATTTTCTACACTTAATGCTTTATACGTCGTGTTTTTTTTGTTATTTTAATTTAAACTCTTCTAATTTCAGGATGCATCAATTTAAAAATTCACGACCAAATTTTTCTACTATTTTATTTTAAGAAATGTAAAATTACTTTTTTCTCGAAGTTTCACAATTTTTTTTAAAAAGTCCTAACGAAATAGAAAGTTTTATGGTTTCGTAAAAAATAATAATGTAAATACAGTTCAATATTCTGAAATTTTTCACATATTTTTTCTGGGTATAAACATTCATCTAACTAAATAGCAACCATAATGTTGCAAGCTGCATTTTGTCATACTATGTGTACATGCAACTGTGTCCTTGCTCGCGTGTCGTGCGATTATTGTTCGTTTTTAGAAAAGGTAATGTTGTGAAACTCTTGTTTTTTAAATCATATTTAAAACCTCTTCAAATCCAAACATTAGCAAAAAGTAAATACAATTATTGTCAAGTGTTTGGTAAATAAGTGGCACGGGCACTGACAGTCAACATATGATAATGAAAATATTGCAAAATCATACATCCCTGACTGTGTTTTGCTAAATTTTTCAGTTTGCAAGGTAGCAGGCAACATAGCATGCGGCACTGCAGAAATTACGCCGAATTAAGAATTAAACTTGACTTTCTCTGGTCCAAACGTTACTAATATTAAGCTTAAACCATATCGCAACTAAGAATCTTCATAATCATGGGTTGATTTAGACGGTTCCACGCCTTTAGCTTTAAAAAATTTAACTAGAAATCGGATCTCTGACATTTTTCTACCTGCAACCTAACCTGAAAAAAAATCAAGGATCCGCTGTCTGGCTAAATTTTGTCTAGCCAATGGCGTTCTACGAATAGTTTCTAAATGCCAATTTATGAACCAAACTCGAAACGAAGGATCTTGTCTCCCAGGATTTCGTAGCTAGGCGAAACCATTAGCTGGTCCTTGCTTTCAGTACGACATTCTGTAAACATATTTATGCTACGGCAGCACTTCTGTGCTTTAAGACAAATTTTGAGTCAGATTTTAAGGAAACGGAAGGAACTGAAGATGAACCACTTATCTGTCGTCCCTTCATGCCCAAACCTCTCAACCTTCTCAAGTTGATGATGGTTTAAACTCTAAAGATTACTTTTCATTGTTCCTTCCCAACCATCTTTCCCCGTTTCAAATTTGAAGTGGTCCTGGAAAAAGGAAAATTTGGTAGTCAAGGAACAGTAAAACAGCTTTGCCCATTTTCCTACTCACCACTAAACCACCTCAACCATATTTTAATGTGAGGTATACAAGAGTAATCAAAATGTTTCATTTTCAAATGCATTAACCTAAAAGCACTTTGAAACGTCGCCCTGAAATTATAATTATTTTGTAATTTCGTTTTTGGAAATAATGAACTTTTAATTGTTTCACCAACTAATTTCCTCACATGGAATTTAGAAACAATTGAATTTTTCGCACGTGGGGTTCTCGCGGATTGTGTGCAGGCTGCAGAGCGTTTTGGAGGAGCAGAGTTCAACTTTATTAAAAACTACTACGTTTTTTTTGCAATGTTATAAAAATTTGCTATAGAAATAGAATAGGAAGGAAGTTTAGTTGCCGGGAGCTCAATTGGCGGAAAGCATAGTGCCTTAACATAGAGAAAGCAGGATAAACACTTTGAAAATTGCTTCCTTTTCCATCTCTCTGATCGCACTTTTACTTTCCTTTTTTCGTCTTGCCAGAAGGATATACTGGAACGCGTATCGGGGAAATGAAAAAAGACTTTCCCTTAACCCACTGCAACTCTGAGCTATCGATTATTCCATTAGTTAGTGGGCTAGGAGATTCTTTTCTAAAAGCCATTTTCTATTCTCTGACTTCCACTACTTTCCCCTCGTTTTGCAAAGAATTGGATTTAACCACTCAAACCCTTCCGCCCTCTTGCTAATGACCAAAAATTATATTCTCCTTCGGCCTGTCAATAATTTTTTTTTTTTCGAATCCACATGTGTACGTAATGGACTTCTACATGATGGGCTGGGAAGTTGCAGGAGGTATGTAGAGAGCTTCTAAAAGATTAGTAATTTTGAAAAACCAAAATTTTTACAGAGTACTTTCATTTCTCGAAAAACAAGGTCTAGTCAGATTTGAAAAGTGGGTCAGACGTGGTAAGGCTCTTCGCTATTTCTGACTGGCTCCAGGTGATCATTTCAGGTAAAGCTAAAAGAGAAGCGTAAATGTTTTGAAAGGAAATGACGCGAAACGCTGAAAAGGCGGAAGTTAAATGAAAAGTCGCCTCATCACAAAAGAATCTATTTAATTATTTTTTTTGTTTCATAACCTTTTCTACCGGAAACTCAATAGAATCACTCTAATCGCTTTTTTTGGCAAAGTTCCTCTTTTACTTTTTTCGGTTTGTTGTGAATCCAATCCGCGTCGCCTATATAAGTTCCTCCTTCATACAAACGGCTAAACTTGTATTCACGGGACAAACAAAGTATATTTGTCATGTTCCGACAGCGACAAGCGAGGAGGAGGAGGAGGAGGTACACGGCGCGAGATTTTGAAAGGTTGATGCGTATTATCGTCAGGCTTGATTTATGAAAAGTTGCCTTTGAGCCTCTTCGCAGAGATCAAATTCGGTTTTTTGAATTAATGGGCGACTAATGGTAATCAGCCTGCAAGAAAGAGATAGAAAACTTTAAAGTCATAGCATTAAAATTTGGTATAAGCGGATAAAGTTTAGGAAGAATGGCCATTTTCCAAAACCCTACTGTCGTCACAGACGGTATATCTCCCAAAAAAGCCATATTCTTAATGGTACCGTCGGGATTTGGGCACATTGTGTGCAAAAGTTCAATGTCCATGTTAGATAAACTGTACCAAATGTACTTTTGTTATTAAGGAAATCATGCATTGTCCTAATCTTAAAAGTCTTCAAGGCAAACTGGAATGAATTCTGTCTAAATCTCACGACATTTAAAAACTCTATCCTCTAAATGTCAAAAGATTAAATTCAGTTGAGTTTTTTTTATTTGAAATTTGACGTAATATCGCTCCCCATAAAATTTGCAATTTGAACGAGAGTGGTTGGACGAGATTACGCATAAGACTATGTAGAATTGTTGTGCTTACGCCTGCGTATTTGCAAAACTAATTGTTTTTAATGTTGGAAATGAGGGATTTTGTTGGAAGAACACGTAAAGGAGGTCAAAAGTGATGAGAAATTGGAGCTTACTTTTAATTGGGATGGTTCGCCCCAGTGGAGCAAGTGTACTTTGATGCTGTTTAATAAGAAGAAGTGCTTAAGGAAAAGGAAGAATCTCTAAGGACTTTATTTTTCTTTCTTAAAACTCTGCTGGTTCTCTTGCCTTTCACCTTACGAGCTTATTTCTGCTTCGCTAACTTCTTTCTTCAACTTTCTTTGAGCAGAAGCGCCATGATGTAAGGTACTACTACTTAACATTAAGGTCTAACAAAAGGAAATGACAGGACATTGCTTAGTTCGAAACATTACTCGAGACATTACGTTACAATCTTTACTTTTACCAGCTTTTACCTTTTGCTTCACCGTGTGACATAAGCAGGGGCAACGGTGCGAGGAAAAACGTTAAAAACGGCCGTGAACCGTTCAGAACCTTTTGTTTCTACTCATCATAATTCTCACCATGTACATTTATAGGGCTGTTACGAAACTACTGCTTGGGTGCTCTGAGCATTGAGCACCTTGGGCTGGGGAAATTGAATGAAAAAAAAATCCCCGGGTGGTGCCTAGTCGCACAATAGAATTGTTTTTTGTTTTGTTTCTTTGTTGTTGTTTTTTTTTGCAAAAATTTAAAGTTTACATTAAATAAACTGAAGAAGGATAGATTAGCTGAATCGACTTCGAGTCAGTTTTAAATGCAAACTTTGATATTTTTCGAGCTTTTTTTGGCTGCTATTTTTAAGTGCAAAGATTAGAATGTCACCGTTTCGAAATGCTGGGGATCAGCCTAGACTATATTTGTAGAATCATTTTTCAATAATTCTATAAATTGCAATTGGTATTCCCCAAGGACAGTTAAAGGGATTTGTTTTATAGCGTTATCGTTCAAAGAGGTCAAAACCCCTAGAAATAGAGCATGATACCTCTAAATGTCAAGACTTGTAATGTAGACTAGACAATTTCAGGTTAATCGGTTGGAAAATACGAAAATGGAAGAAGCTAAAGAGCCTATAAGGGATAAAGGTGTCGGAAGAGAAAGTCTAAGGCATTGTAACATACCTATATTACTTTGTACAGAAGAATTGCCTTTTCTTCTCCATTTCCCTTCACTTCAGAAGCTGTGTGTGAAACTTAACAGTAAGGAAAAGGCGGCTCTTAAATCTTTGTAAGAGCAGACTAGAAACCCGTGAGAATGACATCTGAGGTCTTGGCCTAATGACGATAATGAATACCCGGGAGATGCGGAAAACTCATTGTCACGTTCTTCTAATTCAAAATGTAGGCCAGCGGGACTACTGAGGAGCTTAGGGCATAAAGCTCAGACCGGATTTGATCTAAACCACATTACGAGACGTCCCGTCTGCTACCAGCGTCTTGGCCTACAAACAGTGCGCCGCTTCCCAATGGCGAAAATAAGAAGTAGAACGAAGAAACTAACATGAAGCTTGTTAGAGTTTTAGATGGACAACTTTTGCTTTCATGTTATTCTTGTCAACTTCCTTTGTTGCCAAGTCCAATAGTCTAGCATTAGATATGAAGAATTACGTTGGACCGGTAGCATATGACGAATCCTTAGATTTCACTGTTCGCGACTCAGGTCATGATGAAAGTGAAACTGATGCCGTTCCTTCTCTTCTTATTTATTATTTTTCGAATGTTACGAAATTGAGAAGAAAAGAAAATGCAGACAAAGCATCAAAGTAAAACTTTTTCTTTTTGACAAGTTTTCTAAAAGATCTTAATCCACTTTTCTTCTCTATCGTCCTTAAATGTAGAAACAGATAAATTTATATGACCGCCGCCTTGTCCAGATAGTAGACTGTGTATAGACGCTTGATCTTTTCTCTGCTAGTTTCGGGAGTGAAAATTTTGAGGTTAGACTTTGATTTTGAAAGTAATTGTAAAAATGATATTTTGTCAAAATGCCAACAACTTTAATTAAAGCAGAGTTTAGGATATCATTAGCGAATTTCGAGATTTTACTCACTAGTAATATGTGGGCGAGTCCAGGCAGTTTCTGGCTAATTCGCCTAAAACTTTGATACTTTACAGCAGCATCCTGATCTACGCGTACAGAGGCATTTTAAAACATCCGGGATGGCATGTTCTTTTTTAAATAATGAACAGGATCGTGTGTTCGCAAATTTTATGAAACGCCAATGAATAACCGTTAAACTTTATGAAATTAACCTTTGGAAGAGTTAAAGAAGGCATTTAGATGAAGAAAAAAGAGTTTTTTAAAAAAATAATGCACATGTAAAGTAATTGGTTTTTGGCGGACGCGTATAGAGAACTGATGTTTTGTGACAAGGCGTTGCGTCGTGCGGTGCCGCCAAGGTCCTACGCTACTAACAGGTTAACTTGGCAGTAGGACAAGGTCGACCGTTACTGATTATAAACCCTTTACCCTGGCATTAGTTTTCGACACGCGTTTTTTGTAGACTCAACAAATTGAATTATTGCAAAAAAACAAGAACGTATGCTAATTCAGAATCGTTGTGATTTATATGTTGTTTTAAGAATTTTTTAAATTGCGACTAGCATAAATTTAAAGGGGGGTCGCCTCCATTGATGACTTTCTATTAAAATTGAACGAAGCAAATTTACTTCAATATTAGAAACAGAGAAGGCGACGTGTAAATGAAGTAAAAGTTCGTGATTCTAATTTCTAGCGCCAGCAGGTTATGCACTGCTGCCAGGACATCTGTTCGGATCGGGTTTCGTTTTGTGGTGAAATGTAATGAGCGAAATGACGACGCCCGAACGATTTTTCCTGTTGTTTAGTGATTTTTTTTGAACTGCGGTAATCTAATTACAATGTCGAACTACAAAGGCTCGTTGTCATTGAAAAATGACTTTTGTGCAATTCTAATTTTTTGTCTGCCGCAAGGTTCCTCGGTCGGACAGTGTTTTGTATTAAAATTCTTTTTTTTTGTATTACATAAATAAGTCCTTCTTCACTAGGTTAAGCTTGGCAAGCTTTGATTTAGCAAGGATTCCATTGGAGATTAATTGTAGGGGCTGACTTTTTATATATAAGTAAAGTTTTGCATTGTTTTTTTGGCGAGCAAAGATAAGTAGTGCTTTCTTCCAAAAGGCGGTGTTTAATATATTTTTTGTAATTTCGACAGTTTAAGCCATATGATTTTAGAGCGCAGCACGCCATTACGTAGACAAAATTTGCACAAACAGCGGACCTCTTTTGAATTTTTGTTAGGTTAGGTTACAGTGTAACCTAACCTGACAAAAGTTCAGGGGTCCGCTGTTTGTGTAAATTTTTTAGAGCTAAAGGCGTGGAGCCATTTTAGAGTGGCAGCACTTTTTTTTGGGCCAAACCGTACCACAAGTTGGCCATAAAATTTGGGCGGTTAATATTTATTATTGTTTGTAACTTTGTTTTAGGCTTAACTACCCTTGCAGAAGAAGTTTTTTTTGTAAATTTCTGCAAACTATTTTTGTGTCCATTTTATTCATTCCTAGGCCAGATCTCGCGGCTTTAGCAAAGAAAACAAAATTTAGCATTGGATTCGAATAAACTGAGAGCTTATTTTAAAAGAAAAATGCGGGTTACAAGGGCTCCTTCACTTTTTTAAATTGTTATTTTTTTTCAAATTTGAAATTAATCTAAAAAAATGAAATTCACTATTTTTGGTTTTGTCTTTACTTAAGAGCCGTTTACTACCCGCTTTAGTTCCTATGCATGATTTCTAAAACTTGCAGGAATTGTGTCTCTACTAGAGACGAAACACGTGAAAGGAATTTGAGTTTATAGACGTAACTAATTTTGTGAAAGTGCCATTTCGTTATCGGACAACTTTTGAGAAACTTTGTGAGGATGAGTTCTGTCCCTAATGACTTGATTGTTAAATCTGAATCCACATCAGAAGGCGAATTCTTCATTAACACGCACGTAATTCACGATTTGAAAATTCTAAAAGAGAATGAATCATCTTCTCTCTATTTAATCTAATCAAGGAAAATGAAAGGCTTAGAATTATTCTTGGCGTTTCCTTTGATATCCAGTTTCTCAGTCAGAGAGGCCGCGCTGTGCCTTTTACCTTTCTTCTTCACTTTTCTCCATTGAACCAAAAAAGAAAGAAATCCTCCTGGCGTTCCAATTTTCACTCTCCAGAAAAAAAGAGAAAGCAAAAGTTCCTATTTCCTTACCATATGCTTCATTTTCTTCGTTTTAATTAAAGAAAAACCGACTTTCTCCTAACTCGAGTTTTAGCTTTCTCTAATCTTTAATATTAAGCGCTATAAACTTTCTCTAGTGCCCTTGCGTTTGACACCTTATAAATTCAACGAAGGTAAAAACCACTAACGTGCTATAGTACATTATGTCGCAGGGCGACATAAAAAAAAACATTTTTAACTCCCTCCTCGTTTTTCAATCCGAATGTGGTGTGTCCAATCTGTTTTCTCTTTTAAATGTAAATAAATTTTGATATAATTTTGAAGAGGCATTTTACTTTATTGGAAGATGTAACGAGGCTTGATTCAAGAGATCAGAAATGAGGCCTAATCTTCCTTGATCCTCCTAGCCTATAAACTGGCGTTCTTTTGATTCTTGCTCAAGGTTGGGTTTGAAAAACCGAAAGCAGCTTTTTGGTTCGAGGGAAATGATAATGTTCAAAGTTTGTGTGCGGGAATGAATAGACGTCAGAACATAAAATAAAGTTTTGGTTATATGAAGTTTAAGGCTACTAAAAGATAGGGAAAGGATGCTGAGTTTGTAGAATTGTTTCTTAACCCAGTTTTTGAGCCTGAGACTTTCTCCATTTGTTTACCCTAGGTAAAAGGAATGAAGAAGGCGGGAATATAAAACGTTACTTTTTTTTCTTCCTCTATTTGATAATGGAATTTTGCTAAACTTTTGATCTTCCTCCAAATTCCCTCTCCTTTCTTTTCCGCCTTGACACACGTGGAAAGAAAAGATGTATTTTCTTCACTGCGACATTTTTTTTCAGTTACGAAAGTAGACATAAAAACCCCAAACGACTTAAATTAGTGCTCGTTTTCAGAACTTTTTTGAGAAAATGGAAATGGTCCCTCTTCAATCTAACAACTTTCTCTAGACTAAATTTTTTAACTTTGTAAATATTTCATGTACTTTTTCATAAGTTATGAAATGGGCTATCGACACGTACTAAAAAGGTAAATGAGTAGACGAGTAAAATAAAGGACACGGTGATGGAATATTTTGGTAAACAAAATATGAAACTGGATGCTTTTTTGGCCTGGTTTCAAAGGCGTGGGAAGTGTAAAAGCTCTTAAAGCGAAACCATAAATTTCTAGGGTGATACCACTTGAGTTATGGTGAAATGTCATATGGAATGCCGTTAGAATGGAAAAATATTGCTAATAAGATAGCCTCTACTTCCGTTTTAATTCCACGGTTCCATAACTTTTTTGGAGGTTATAGTAATTCTTTATGAAAAATAAATTTCGAGTTATGGAGAAAGTATGAGGCACTTAGCTGAAGCACTTGTAGAAACTGAAATGTTTTCTTTTTATTTTTGAATTTAGAATTTGTAGAAATTTATTTTTTTCCTTTAATTTTAGGAGTATTCACGAGTGACGAAAGTCGAACCGTAGGAAGTCACAAGGATGCTGTCCATCAAGAAAAAAGTACTTTGTCTCCATCCCTCACCATCGGAGAGGTGACAGCATCAGTGTCTGAAGGTCCCGCTACTCCAATGCTTGCTGAGTCTGGAACAGAATCCCAGTCAGGCAAGAAGCAATGGGCAAAATCTTTATCCCCGAATCGTCAAGGACAACAGCGTTGTGCCGTAAGTTTTCCCATTAATTACAATTTAACCTCAGAAAGTTCGCCAAATCCTCTCCGAACCGGTAGGGTAATGTCACGTTTTCGGGCGAAACTAAATGATATAGTACAGTACTATTCTTGAGTCACCGTTGACCTCCCAAGCGTACTCTCCAGGAAAACTATTTTGTCGAACTTCGACAGGTGATAGCATTTGCAGATTTGAGTTTTGTAGAAGTGCAGGTCTAATAAGTTTCTAATTAGTTGATCTTGCAAACTTTACCGGAGTATTCTTCCCTGGTGACTTTTTTGTAAGAAATTCACATCAAATTAAAACTAGTGAGTAAAGCTCTAACAATTTATACGTATCATTTAATCAAAAAAAAAATTCAGCGTCAAAGAACCTTTTGCTCCTGAGGCTGCATGTTATTACGGTTCGGCTTAAAGATACGGGTCGACTGTTTTGAAATTATACGACGAGTTTGTAACTTCCTACGTGCTCAAATTATATCACCGCTATATTTTGTCAAAGTCGTTACGGCTTGCGCTAGTATTCAAAGTTTCTTCCGGTCTTTTCTTTTTACATCCAAAGGATGCTATAGTTACCTGGCCTAAATTTTGGCAGTGAAGAAAAAGATGAGAGTGGGCCAAGAATTTAAATGGGGAGTTAAGTAAGTCAGTGGGCAGGGATTTAATGGCCTATAGACATAAGAAATGGCAAGTGGGAAGTGCAGTTTGAAGACAATAGCAAAAGGCTTTAATCCCAATTGGAGTGTGAAAGATTAAATGGGCTTCGCAGGACTGCGTCTCAAGCCTCATTTTGACAATTTTGTTGGACGGAGAAAGGAAAGAAGTTCCTGGAAGACTATAAGATGGAGTCAGTCGAGTGAAAGCGATCAGTTAATTTCGCATTCTTCAAAGGATTCTTCAAAGACTAAAGTCCTTACTTCTGTTCAAGAATGTCGATAAGGGCACTGGAGATCTACTACGCTGATGACTCGATATTAGGATCACGACCCCCCTGTTCGCTGAATAAGGAATTTGTTTGAAGATCGTGTTTTAGTCATATTTTTAAGTCATGGGCAAATATTAATGAAATTTTGCGAAGTTGATGAAGATGAGGTAGATCTGGATGACTTCCATTTTTATTAACTGTTTGCTTCATTTATAAATTTCAAAAAAAAGTTTGAACAAGTTTTCTCCTCTAACATTTGAATTTTCCTTTCGTTTTCTGGAACTTCATGACACGACTCGCGAGCTAATGCTTGATGTAAGTCAGCATCATGTTACTAATGTGGAATTATCGGAAGGGAGGGGGGGAGTTGTCATTAGCGCTTAGAAAAAAGTTTTAGATTTTTAAATGAACCAAACTTTAGGAAATCTTTCGGTTTAAAATCTGCTTAGACAATGATTTTTTTTTCATTTCCAAAGTTACTCGCTGAAATATCTCAATTCGTTTAGGTAAATGAAAGACAACTTTCTTTTGCAGGTTTGTGGGAAAACTTTTAGCAATGCATCAGCCCTGACTAAACATAAATTAACGCACAGTGATGAGCGGAAGCATGCCTGCAGCATGTGTGGAAAAGCTTTCAAGCGTCAAGACCATCTCAACGGCCACATGCTCACGCACAGGCATAAAAAGCCTTTCGAATGTTCAATCAAAGGCTGTGGTAAATCCTACTGTGATGCCAGATCTCTTCGGCGACATATTGAAAGTCGCCATGGACACAGTGCCACTACTACGCGACTAACGATGACTCATTCCTCAACTGGGAGTAGTAGTTCGATGCTCAACACTGAAAATAGACCTGAATCAGGTCGAATGGTCAAATCTAAAAGAAAACAAAGTAAATCTCTCGTCGTTCCCGAACCTTTGGTTCAAACTGAAACCAAAACTTTCTCTGGCGACATTACAGATGCTCTCAAAATATCGCTGTCGAGTGACTCCTCCGCTTTTCATCCCAATCTTTTACAGAGTTCTGACTCTGGACAACTTCCTGGTAGTAAATACGTGATGGTAAAACTTAAAGATAAGTTAATGATGACCACTCCACAAATGTCGATCAGTACTGGAGACAATCCAGAGTCTCTTTTACTCCAGAATAATAATAATAATATTCTCATGACTCCGGAAACGATAGCGACAATACTTAGTAATGCCATCGTCCAGGAAACGACAAAACTGCGGAATGACTTACTCAAAGTTAGTATACCATCAAATTCCAACAATACCCAGAGTCAACTTCACCAATTGCTCACCCAGCGATCTACGATTACTCCAGGAACAAGTGGTACTACTACATTACCTCTTCCAGTGCCAATTTCAACTACTCCCGGTGCATCGACAAAGGGGCAGTCAATAGATTTTGAGGCCAATTGGGAAGGGAGTGAACACGAGGTAAGTGCCCTCTGATTTTGACATCTAACCAATTCTACCCAACAAAAGCGCACATGCCGAGAACAAACCATGTTCTTTGCGGTTGGAACAAAGTCTTAAGATGAATTTCATCTCAATTTTCTTAACAAAAGGAAAATTAAGTTGTACAATAGAATTCTAAAATGAAGCGAATCACTCTGTATCAAAGCGGGGACGCGTAACACTGTATTGTTTTGTTCCAAGTTTTTAGAATTTTTTTGAAAGTGTATCAGTTAATAATGGTAATATTCACTAAGTGACGACTGGAAAAGCACTTTAGGCAGACCTCTTGAATTTGATTTTGGTTGCCGTTCCCTGTAGCCTTTGACATCATAATTCATCTCCGTCTACTCTAACATTCCTTCAGCGTTTTGCTCATTTCTGATGTGGATTTTGCGTGGAATTAAATTGGGCGAGTCTCTGGAGCCTGTTTCGCTTTCACTCTGCCCTTTCTTCCTTCTCTGATTTATATCATCATCAGTCCAATGAAACAGTATTGACTTTGGCCTCAAGGTAATTAGACTTAAGTGGAGGAGGAAGCAATCTGATACAGTGAAACTGGAAGGATCCAGTGACATGGCTTCCTTAACTACCCTTCTGGGAAGGTATCACTTCCGACATCCCATTCCCATCTCACTCAACCTACTTTTTCAACTTCTGACTTGGACAATTCATAGAGACAAAATAGGTTGGGACATTCGAATTTTTTCTAAAGCTAAGTCAGAAAACTTAATAAAAATAAAAGAAATTTTGTTCTCTCGGTTTGCACTCTTCGAACCTACAGCTCCACCAATACTGCGCACGTGTCTGTTGAAATTGAATTTGCATTCAAAGCTTAGGAAGTTCGAAAACCTCTTCGATCATTGACAGGTTCACTGCACTGGTTTAAATTCATAGAAATTGGTTGAGGTTGTCCTGCAGAAAGTTGCATGTAAAAGCGTCTCATAGCTGATACAAATTGGTTGATTGAATTAGTCACGCGCGGTATCTTAGTAATTGAGATGTCACATTAACTCGGTATCTTTTTGCCCTCTAGCAGTTGGTCGACTTCGTTTCCGATGGAAAGGCTCATCCTGGTAAACTGGAAATTGGGCAGACTGGATCTAACATATCCAAATTCTCAGCTGAAACAGTGGTTGGTTCAACCACTCCCGTTCCCACGCGGAGTCCCACCAAAACCCACCCTCCAGCTCTCGTTTCGAGCGGAAAAACTACACGAAATGGTGGCTCTCTGTCTACTACGTCTCCAGCCCTTCTTAAAGAACAACTTGAGCTCATCCATCACATCATTCAGCAAGCTCAGGAAGAATGCGTTAGTAACTCGTCTCTACCAAAATCCAAAACATTCAAAGGGAAAAAGACCAAGAGTACTTCAGGCTCTCAATCTAAGTCCCCTGATGCTTTTGAGGATTTGAGTAAATTCGGAACTATTGAAGAAAAGCCGGTTGAATGCACCATTTGTTTTAGACGCTTCAAAAACACGCCTGCCCTCAATGGACATATGAGACTTCACGGTGGCTACTTCAAAGGTGGAAAGGTAAACAGGACTAGAAAATAATTTAAAACGTTGTTGCATTGCTAAAATCAATTTTAGGTAACCTGTTCTGTTCTGAAAAACAGAACAGGTTCAACACATCTTCTACTTCCGGCAAAACCTTGTTTAATGGTTCAGCAGTTTTAATTTCTAATGAAAAATTTCCAGTTACTACTGAAACGATTCGGATTCTTTTACTTTTTTGTTTCGAAGAAAAGTAGGTATTAAATTCTAGGGGGATTGTATTGCAGGAATTTTTATTAAAAAAAGGCCTTGCATAGAGCATTTGATACTTAACTTGATCTTTTTTTTTGTTAAAATAGGATTCAGATGGAAAACGAAAGGATTCCTTGACTAATAGCAAGGATTCTCTGAATGCTACTCTTCAAACTGCCAGCGTGAGCGTACGAGCACTCATAGAAGAAAAAATTATTCAAAAGCGAAATACAAGTCTTTCTTCAACAAAAGGTAATTTTGTATTTATTTTAAAGTAAAATAATACAATGGTATTTTACTGATCGAATTTTCTATGAGCTTCAGTCATAACTTTGATTTAGAGCAAAACGCGGCGGCAACTGACATACAAAAAAGGGGTTTAAAACTATACGCTTTTTGTGCTGGAGTAATTAACAGGTTTTTTGTTGAAATAATGCATATAATTTATTTACAAAAACTTCTTTTTTTTCAAAAAAGGAATTGAAGGTGCTACGACGACATTGACTTCGCCAGAACCAACTCCAGGTCCGACATTGTCTCCGACTCGGAATAGAACCGAACCTATTTCTCCATCACGACTGACAACTTTTCCAGGTCTTTCCACAAATGTCACCAGTGGGGAAAGTCATTCCGTTGATGAAGAGTCTGATGAAACTTTTGGGTTCATCTACAGTCAAGAAGATCAAGATACGTCGGAATATCTACTCAAGGATCTCGAGGAAGAAGTTTTCAATAAGGTAAAGACATGGACCACGAAGATGTTAAGGGGAAAAAGTAGGTCAGACTCGCTTGAACAAAAATTATGGAGTCCCTTGAGTTTTTTATCTGGAAAAAAGCTGAAGGGGAAAGCGAATGGGGTTTTCTTTATTACTTTCACTCCCATATCTCACTCAAGTGTAATTCAATGGAACCCATCATCAATGGTTCAATAGAATTATTGTCATTTCCAAAAAAAAAAACCATTTCACATCACATTTTTTCTGCCGGAGGAATGCCAATGGGAGACTTTCTAACAACAAGAATTTAGACGCTAGAAGAAAATGATGTCGTAGAATTTTGGAAATTACTTTTTTTGGCCCGAAAAATTCTGATAAGAACTCCCGTTCACTTTTTAAAAATATGGTGGGTTTTTAATCGGCCTGTCACTTTTTGGAAAAATTTAAAACAAAACATATAGTGCTCTAGAAATCGCGTTCAAGGTTTTGAAACAGTAGGATTGTAGCTTTGTAGTAATTTTTTTTTTAATCAGCGTGAAAAACCAAACTGCTTTTCAATTTATTTGAAAATACTTTTTTCAAAAACTTTGGCGAGTTTATTACGTTTTCGTCAGAATTTCAGTGGTGAGCTGAAAGTCTTTGATATCATAGGGTCCTCTGATGACATTCTCTTGACTTTCGTATCACAAACAGGTTTCAAGCATTTGTCCAGAATCGTTTTTGGATGGGATTATTGATGAGTCCATTCTAAGTGGTGAGAATAATAGATCCGAGGATGTCATGGGCACAGAATGGAGTTGGTCTTCATCCAGTAGTAATAATGGCGGAAATGGAAGTTTACATTCACTCTATACGACTGGAGCCAGTTCGAGTCGTATGGACAATTCACCACTACCACTTTACCAATTTGCCAAAATGGAAGGAAGCGAACAAGAATCACAGACACCTCCGCTGTACGTTTTTTATATGATTTTATAAACTCACCACTTTGAAAACTTTAGTTGACTTGCGTTTTTTTCTTTTTTTGTAATAATTTCTCCCAAAGTGAAACCTCGAACTTTTTTTTTATATTTGTTTGACCTTTTTTTCCCAAGTGAACTTTTTTGCACAAAACTTTGCACTCTTCTTCCTTAAGTGGTCCTTGTTTCTGTCAAAACTGTTTACTTTTTTACTTTTTTTTACATCAATCTTTAAAAAAAAAGAATTTCAATTAATCTTATCACACTTTCAATTCTTACCAGGCCACCACTCGATCCCAATGTCTTCTACATGTCACCAACACCTCAATCTCCATCAATTAAATCACAAGACTCACCTGCTTTCCCATATCCAACACCTCCAGCCAGTCTTGAAAGTCACCCAGCACTCCAGAGTCCGCTTTTTCCTTTTGCGGGGTCATCGACCTCTATTTCTACTGGAGGTTTCTATGGATTTGAACACATAGGATGTGATACTGTAACGATTAACATGATGGAGATTCCTCCAGGTGGAAAGGACGGTGATGCTAAACTATTTTCTGAGGAAACAAATGCTGTGGATGAAATTGTTCTGAGTCTGGGCAAAGCAATTAAACAAGATGTGACCACACTAATGTCACTAACAGTTCCTGAAGAAATAGGTGCTGAGGCAGAAACTTTGATCAAGGTGGACGTTGATGATGTTAGAAATGGAATTTGTGCGGCAGAGAAGTTTTTGACACCGTCATCTTCACCCGCAATGGTAACTGCCCAAGTGAGCCCGCCAATACGACTGGGCACAGTTGTACCGGAATTGAAAATAAATGAGGCGTCACAAGTTTCAGCCTTTGCAGCGTCGCTCGAGCATAGCTTTCTCAATCCAAACAGGTAAGGCTCTTCAACAACGCTTGTACCTAATTGTATTTTATTGAACTGGTTTTTGCTCTAAACTTTGCTCTAGCCATACTCCTTAACCTCAACTAGATTCGACCCCTAAACTAGAAAGTAACGCGATAATTTTAAATTCCTAAGACGGACTCCAAACGAATTTTTGGTTCAAATTTTACAAAGCGTTATTTAATCAAGTCCAACAATGATGTTTTTACTACATAGGGTCACCGCCGGAGCCAATTCGTACCTCAAATCTGCAAAGAGAAAGCATGTCCGTAATACATTTGCATCCAACTTGCGTCAACACGCGTCCCATCTAAAAACATCATCGCAACCGCAACCAGGGCATTTTACACCGTATCCAATTCTAAGTCCTGTTCGCTCAGCTTCAGGCTTATACTGGACATTTTCGCATAAGTTGTCTCACGTGGAAGACAGTACACGAGAAAGTCCAAGAATTAATTTAGGACCGAGTTTCCAGGTCACAAACTTTCCAGAGCCACGAAATCAAGGAATGAAAAGGAAAGCTACAGTTCTGACCGAATATGATGATGAAGTTGAAATTTTGAAGGTTATTCAAGGTGGTTGCGAGGATGTTCCACTTTGGGATTCTGATGTGATGAAAAACTGTTCAACTGATGAAGGTATATGCTGCAAAATTGCAAATAGAACTGCAAAAGATGTGCAAAATGTTTGGCTAGTTTCCCTTCTAGAGAATTTTTCCATTGTCTAGCACATTACAAAGACAGCACGCGCTCACTTTTTTCGTATCTAAGATTTATGAATCAAAAAGTGACAGAAAGTAATCAACGACCTATCAAAAAAAAAGTTGGGAAATGCCGTAAGGCGCTCAAAATGAAGGAGTCGAGACGTGATAATCTTTTACAATTGGATGCTCATTTTTGACATTCATTTATGACATTTTTTTACATTATGCAAGTCGCTTGTTCAGGCTGAGTAAAGAACGAATTGACTTCATCACGTTGAATAACAATTCAACTTCAAATATGACGAATTCATATTTCAAGAATTCACAAAATTTGGTGGAGAACGCAAAAGCTTTAGGATTCATCAGGTTTTTCGTGAATAACGAAAGTCTAGTTTAGAATTTTAATTCAACAGAGTCCTAAACTTTGTAAGCCTTTGACGCAAGTTTGACTGCCCCGTAATTTTTATGTTTAATCCGGGAAGCGTGGAGTCCTCGGGCAGAACGAAGAGAGAAGCCCCTGTTATTACCCGGGTTTTCTAACTGCATATAAACTTCTGAAATGGTTTATTTTCTTTTCCTAGAGTCAACATTACATACACACACACAATGATTTAGTTAGTAGTATGGGGGTCGGTTTACATGTCATAATTCCATCCTCGTAGGCCTTGTATTTACTCAATTGATTATTTTTTTAGTTGAAAAGTACCTGGAATTTGCGTGCTGTTCGGCAGTCCCAGGTGGTGGACGCAATAAGGAATACGCTCTGCACTTACTCAATCATTGCAACGGAGATATCAACGTAAGACACACTTTTATTAAAGAATGAAAAATTCAAGATATTGGTTCCATTTGTGGTGATGCAAAGTATCGATCAAGCCTTGATTTGGTATTCGAATTCGAAACGCGATGATTTTGCTTTATGAATCACGTTTTGAAGAAACGCGGTAATCAAAATCAATTGACATGGCCGTCTCGAAAACGGGCAACACTTCAAAGCAAAACAAAAGTAATTGCAACCGAATAATGTCGACGTAACCTTCCAGCGGCCATACCAAGAATATTTACGTTTATTATTAGAACAATGAATTCATTTAAAAAAAAATTGAGCTCTTTTCAACAGAACAAGCTGAAAATCTGCAGTTTTAGCTTTTTCTGTTAAAATTATGTAAGAAGAATTTTTTGATGTAAATATAACTTGAATAATTGAACGATGGAATATGACTTTGAAATGATTCGTGGGCCTTGAAGGCTTCTTTCGATCAGTTTTCGTTCCAACAAGTTATTTTGGCTTCATCTCTGATTTCAAGGAACTTGATTTGATTTGAGATTGAAAGATAATACTATTTTCTAAATTGAACCCATTCACTCTCTCTTCGTTTCATTTGAAATTGTATTGATTTTTTATATACTCTAGGCGGCTATCATCTTGCTGATGAACCCTCAGCCTCATGTCCCGCTTGCCCTTCGAACTTACCCGTACGCGGACAACGCCAAATGGACTCCTTCTGAACTCATTTCCTTCCAAGAGGGACTTCTGAAATATGGGAAGGACTTTAGTACCGTGGCATCTCAAATCCCATCCAAGACAAGGGCGGACTGTATCAACTTTTATCATCTCTGGAAGAAGATTTGTTCGGCGGAGTATGAGAAGATCAAAAATATTTGGAAAAAAAGAGAAGCAGCGTTTACTCTGGATTTACTCAAAAGTGTGCCACCAATGATAAGGACTTCAGTGCACATGAATCAGGATGGAGTCAGAACGGATTCCACTGAATCTAGTACAAAAGTGAGTTGGTTCAACTGCTTTGTAGTCAGCGTTTCAAAAAAAAATTAGTTATACGATTGTTCGAATAGGATATGTGTGCGAGTGAAATTTTCAAAGTCCTGACAAAAAAATAAGTACCGATCAAATTGTCAGAATAAATAGGCAGAAATTCGGGGTGATGGGTTATTTTTTTATCAGGACTTTTTTTTTTCGCTCGGATACATGCCCACATCCTAACCCACTTTACTGCAACAGATTCCTGTTCTGATCGAAAAGCCAATTTCTCAGGGTCAAAGTGAGAGTATCACAGGGGACTTGTCTTTCCAAAATCATGATGATTACCCATGCAAAATATGTGGAAAGTAAGTTTAAAATTTAAAATTATACTAAAATTTATTTCATTTTTTGCAATAATTTCTTCAACTGATCTCTGTATGCCAAAAACGCCATTTTCCTTTGTGAATTCGACAGAATTTTTTAAGATAATTTTTCTTCTGTTTCTCCCATTGTGTTAGCGACGAATTATTGGACCTTTGATTTGCGCATTGCTAAAAAGCTTCTATCTATTTTCAAAAAAAAAATTAAGGTAACTTTTTAATTTCTCGTTTATGTTGTTTGCCTTAATCATTCTGTGTACTTGTCTGTTAGCGTCTAAAAATACTTTGTTTTTCTTTAACTTTGCACGGCTTTTTGAACCAACTTTGCTTACTACGATCTTTTATCAGTTTATTTGGTAACTGTGTACATCGTTTGCAAAATCTTGAGATCAAAAGACAAGACTTAAAGGGTTCTTTGGCGTACTTCCCCAAGGGCAACAACCCTTGCAAATATTTGCCTAAATTAAAGTTGTGTATAATGATTAATGAGTTGATTTATTTCAATTTTTTCTTGCTTTCACAGAGTCTTTACTAAAGTCAAGAGTCGTAGTGCTCATATGAAATCACATCGTCCACCTGATCAACAGCAATCTGAGACACAGCCAAATTTTCAAAAAAAATCCAAAATCAATTTTACTTTAATGGACAATGTACGCATGTCAACCAAGTCTTCCGTTCCGCCAAAGTCCAATAATGCTCTTCACCCACCACCATTACTGGAAGCATCTGAGATGAAAGTGACCTCGAAGTATGACTATGTTACATGATGTTGGTTGGTTATTCTGAACAAAAGGAAAAATCCTGCTGGTCCTCAAGAGCCCTGAGTTGATGCCAAATTTTTTTTAAAAAGAGCCCAAAAGTACTCTATACTAAAACGCTCCATAAATTAATTAGTATGCGGAGAAAACTTTATTAATTGTAATTTACAAAGCTCATCATTCGAGTTTTTAAAAGCTCCCTTACATTTTATTAAGAACGTAAACTGGAGCTTAATGGACCGATCCCATTTAGACAAAAAAATTCTTGAATTTGGATCTCAATTCGATAATGATTTCCTTACATCCTTGTAATTAATTAAAAATTGAAATCCTTCTCTAATTGAGATAATCGTTGCGCATATAGTGATCAAGAAGAAAGTATTTGTTAAGTATTCTTGTCAGGATAGAGAGGAATGGGGAGAATGCATTTATTTATTGTTGTCACAAAATATTACTATAATTGTCAGTATTAGATTCATTAAGTGTGGTTTTAACATAGGCGTATAATTTGGGCTTATACTACTTATGATAAAAGACAATCTTCATTCAACACCTTTCTATTATACTAGTAGTAATTCATATTAAAAAAAGTAAGGTTAAAATATATTCTCGTGCTACTACAAGGTTTCAAATGCTCTCAACAATGTGTCTAATTATTGAAGAAATTGTGTTAAAATAGATAGAATTAAATTTACTTTTTCTGCTAATTTTTCGTATTAGTGACTGTTTTCAACTTAAAAAAAGTTACAGGGATCTAGTCAGATGGGAGGTGTTATACGAGCAGAAGTATCAAAAACTCACTATTAGAAATCTTAAGTTAAATTTACTTAAAAAAATGAAGTAACTACAATCCCCACAACTTATTCTCCTCAACTTCTTAAACAAAGCCCATAATTCTTACTTTGTTTCCTCCTTGTCTGTTGTCTTCCATTCTCAAGCACACTATTTAAATATATCTAAACAATGTGACGTATTTACATGTGTTCAAACTAATTTTGAATTTCAAATTTTGAATCTAAATTTGGTAAAAAGTCCCTCAATGCTCTAATATTTTATGTTATGGTAAAAGATGGATGTAAAATTTTAATAATTTGAAACCCGCATAATCTAGAAAATCTAAAATCGTGCAATTAATTCGTTAAATGTAATCCTGTTTTAAACTGAATTATTGATTCTTCTTTATCAATAAAAGGAAATCGAATTTAGCCGTGTTCCTATACGTTTCAAAATTTAGTAAAGTTCAAATTTTTTGTAATGCCGTGGAGTCTTGCGGATTTACAATGATGGTGTGTCCATCTAGTTTTTTTATTTGCCGGATTTTTAGTCCAACTGAAATTTTGGGAATGAAATGTTGCGCAAGCTATTTCTTATTGCACTATTTTTTTTAAAGACAAATAAGTGTGGTACCTTCGCGTTGCCAATCAGTGAATTCATTTCCAGATGCCAGGAATTGGTCACAGAGAGGATTTCCTTGCAAAACGTGTTTATTATTATTCATAATATTTAAGATAAAGCTTTATTCCGTTTAACGATCCTAGGTTTACCAATTAGAGTAAGTTCATCCAATTCTGGTAACTCATTCAACTTTGTAATTTCAGTCCACTCGCGAATCTTTTGTTTTAAAAAAAATCAATTAAATAAGTCAAATTCGTGAAATTTGACAATTCAAAATATCTTATTATGTCTCCTTCTACCCAATTATTCCCCAAGTAGAGTTTGCGAAGTTTTTTGCAATTTAAAATTCCTTTTGTAGGTTTTTCAATTTGATTATATGATGCCCAAATTTCTTCTAGTGTATCGGCACAAGCTTCCTAATCATAAGACCGAGAAATATAAGTAATGGTAACAGTAAGTGCACGTAGAAAGTTTATATTGAAATGTTTGAATACCACGCCGGACAAACTTTTCAAGAAATTTCTTCCTACTGACAGTACTTTCAGGCACTTCATATAGTTGAGGTTAGTTAGACGTTCAAGCATATTCGTTGATAAGGAAAGAAACCTAAAACGTGTAAAGCATAATGTTTATAACAAATTTTTGGTGTAAAAGGGTTGAAAATTAGTGAGATTGAATCAAATTAACTACAAAATTAGTCAATCTTACCACTTTATTTTATTACGCTTTCTATTTTACTGTACAACTGCACTACTGCTTGTACGTTGAAAATTTTTAAATTGAAAATATTTAACTATTTTAAGAACTTACTCACATCTAAGAAACATGGCCGTTGTATTATCCATCTTCTCAATTGGAGGACTCCAGCCATTAAATTTGATTTCGACCTGATCACCAATTTTTTTTCCATTTTCACCTCTTCCATACTTATCTTCCCACACTTTCACGGCTTCCTTCAGCGATATTTTCTTGTGAGGCTTCGATGTTGTCTGCAAAATAGACAAAACTTGATGCCACCAATGTAACCACCGAATAGGTTCTTACCATAATGTTTATAGTCTTCGGAAAAGTTTGACGTGGAACTTGTTAAGTGGCCAAGGACAGAATAACCCTTGAAATCAATTTTCCTAACTTGTTTTACAAAAATTATTGTATCTTGGGTGTTGTAATTGTAAACCTTGAACGCGTGTCTGTTTTAGAGTTATCGATTTAACAATTTCATAGTCGTGTTCTGCCCAGTCAGAAACAGGCATTGTTACCTCCAGAACACATAGAAGTTTATTGTAAACTAAATTCGACCTCCTTCAAATTTTGAGAAGTATAGATTTTTTTTTGATAAATTTCGAAGGTTATTTACATTTTGTTCTTGTTTTGAAAATTTGAGGGCAACTAGCAGAACATGACACGAAGGTAAAAAGGGAGCGTCGTTGGTTTCCTTGCTGGACGTGAATTTGGTGCCAAATTTGAACTGTCTCACAGTTAACTTTTACCTTTTCTTTTTTTCTCATCTCTTTTGCTCTTGCTCTTAAATTCAATCAGTGCAAACTTAGCACACCGACTAGTGGTCACCACGGTTCGTCTCTTTTGGGTTTATTTAGGTACCGACAAGTTTGACTTATAATCGTTTTTTGGTACTCGACTCAGATCGGACGACTGGAGTCGAAAACGGTGCCGATTGGAACAGCTGTCTAGGATTGGAGCCACCTGTAGGAAATCAATTGTACAAGGGATACTTTGATTTCGGATTTTATCAACATGTCAACGGTAAGTTAGGCTGTTGTACACTAGTAGCTGCTGCTGTACACTCCCGAACTAGCTGTTGTACACTTCATAAAATATAAGTTACTAAACTACGTTAATGTTTAAAATCAAGTGTGTCTTTGTAAGTTTGAAATTAATATTTTCAAAAATGATACGTCATCGTCAGTTATTGTGAGATAGTAGCGTCGATACGGTTTCCACGAAACCCAAGTTGACTTTTGTACTAACTTAACATTGCGGGAGGTATATACCCAAGGGCCCCCAGTAAAATTTTCGAAGTCCCGTCCCATCTCCTACCATTAGGGTTTTAAGTTCCTTCTCCTCAACTCAAGCAGCAACCTAATGCTAATAGAGATGAAACTGGACTTCGAGTTCTGCATCTGCTGGGGGCCCTTGGGTATATACCTCCCTAACATTGCGTGTTCCGTAAACCAGTTTCATATCATGCTCTAGCCGTTAGCTGTAGCTTTTAGAAAATTAAGGAGATGGGAATCGAAACCATCCAGTACTATTTCCACTTTATTCTCATTCCTATAGCATTTTTAATTATTTCTGATCTGTCTCCCGCCACGTAGTTCTCCTTTATATTCGTTTCTTTCATTCGTAGCGTAACTTATTACTAGCAACTAGGACTTTATAGTTTTAACTAACTTAAGATGTGTTGAGATGATGATACGGCAGGCAAAGTGTTTCATGTTTGACATCTATTTCAAGGTCATGCCACGTGTTTGGTTTAGGCTAAGTTCCAAAAGGTCACTCATCTTCTAAAATATGAGCTCGTTTTCATATTCATGACAAGACTTTCGTTAATAGTTTCTCGATTCCCATTCTCCTTGTAATTGAGCTACGGTAAGAACGCTGTCAATGTATGACCCAGAATTTGCAACATCCACAATTCACACGTACCCAGGTAAGTACCTTAAGTTTGCTGATTTAACTGGTACTTACAGAACTGCCCTACCTAACTGTTCCTTCCGATATTTCTGTGTCTGTATTACATTTGTCAATTTTCAAAATCAGTAATCACTAAAGTAGATGCCCAGTATAGAAATACTAACTATGTTATGTTATTAGATCAAAGCGATGGTATACAGCCCTAGACCGTAAACAACCCTCTTTAAGTTTATTATCTGTGCGAGCAGCACAATGGAATACGAAGAAGATATAAAGTTAACCGCAACTTTTCATTTTCAAAGTGGTATTTAACCATGAGACGCAGACTAGAATAAAAGTAATAAGCATCCTGGAATCAACATACCACTTAAAAGACTCGATGACAAGAGTTATGTGAAGTGTTGCATTCTGTTAGAATTTGTAGATTCGTCATTTCGTCTCTCCTAGGAGTGTTTACAACTTATTTCAAGCATTTTGAGTAGTAGTGAATAGAAGCGTGCTTGTGCTTTAATATTCGACAAGACTCTATTCTTGAATGGTCATTCTCTGGAGAATAAGTGCAAAATATTCTGCGAGTTTTTTGTTTATATTTACATTTTGACTACACTCTACTCTTGTTCTGGATAGGTAACAGCAATCTCCATCTCCACAGTAGTGAAGGTTAAATAATAGCTTTCATCCTGGATATCCCCTCCACCTCCAATTTCTTTGGAGCCAAACTATTGAATGATGAAGAGGAAATAAGAAGTTAGATTGAAAAATTCGATACGTGAATGTATAGTTTTTTGTGCAATCGGGTTGAATTAACTTGCAAATAATGACTGCGTAGTAGCCCTGGCTTTCCGGCACCAAGTAATCTCCTATTCAGTTTCAACTCGCCCATTGTCAGTTGCACAACAAGCGGAAAAGATTGATTTGCCTTTTTTTTCACCATTTCTCTGGAACGAATATTGTTAGGTATTCTTTTGGAGATTGGAGATGTAATGTGAGTTTGATTTACACACTGGCAAAATGGCTCGGATTCGTGAATCGTGGTTATAATTCTTTCTGGAGAAGAGCGTGTAGAAAACCTACGTGTCCATGTTGAATGAATAAGTAATTATAATTTTGTGTTGGAATTGATGGACTGTAAGGTTAATTAATTGCTGGAACTTGTTCTTCTTTTACTCTCCTATATCACGAAACGGGTATTAACTATCTGGTTTCGCAATATGCTTCTACACTGCTTTCAACGAGATCTTAATTGGACGAACCTACAAGACGAATAGAAAAATGCAGAAATTAGCCATTTTGGTTAATAGGTCCAAGGTGAATGCTCTAATGATTTCAAATTATTATTTGATTCCTGTTGAAAGGAAGGTTGTCATTGTTAAAGGATACTAAACGACCTGAACATTCAATTTCTGATGGACAATTTAAATTAAAACGTGGTATACTACAGAATTGTGTATAATGTTATAAGAATTTTAATTGTTTAATAAATTTATTTTTCTAATATTGTTTTAGAACTCAAATAACAAATCTATTGAAGATTGGAATAACAAAGGCCCTCCACCGACACCAATAAATAAATTGAAGTACTCTGCCGCTCCATACCTGAAGAAAGAAAAGAAGCAGAGTTCGTCGAGATTCAACGTGTCGAAAAATCGAGAGCTGAAACAGCTCTCACTTCTCAAAGGTCAGTACTTCTTGAAAAAGAGGTTTAAAGTATTTTAATTTGAAACGTGCAAGATAATTGAAAAACAGTGAAAAGTTTGAGGAAATGCTATGATGTCCCGTGGCCTTTTTACTGAGAGAGAATGCCTGACAAGGGTTAGCAAAGTTTTCCAATTCATTTTGAACGCAGTAATGCCAAAACTTGTGCCAGCGACAGCGAGTGTGTTGAAAAATGATAGAGAGGTGAGAGATGACCGGAAAAGACACTTGGTTGTGCGATGCTCATTAACAATTCCCAACTTATCTTTAGTTAGCCATGGTATTTTAGTTGAAGTGGGTCCAACTCCTCATGTTTTGTGTCAATTATTGGTCATAACTCTTCTAATCAATTAAGCGTGGTTAAGTAAGGTTTAGTTTTAACTGGTTTTCATTCACTTGCAAGACTACATCCCAGGTATGTTTTTAAACTAGAGTCTATTCGTCAACGGTCAACGTCATCTCCCTTAAATTGGAAGAGATTTGAATTGTTTGGTGGCAGGAAATATTTTTTGTGGAGTATCCATTAGCTTCTGGCCTAAGGCGCGATAAAATGGTTTATTTGTATTATTGTATTTTATTTATGACAAGGTGCTGAAGCTGAACTATTCATAAAAATTGTTGGATATAAGTTATCGAGTAGGATTCGAAATTCTAGTTCGGTTAGTTATAATAAATTAGTCAAGTTCCATATGTATATTGAATACTGGATACTAGTGACCAGTATTCTTTGACTCATGCTTTAAGTTTGTATTACTAAAATACGAGTTTTATTTAAACTTTACTCTAACCAATGTCTTCTGAACTGAAACTCGGTTTTAGTTCTTGATCTTGATCCCTTTACGTCATCGTAATTCTGTCATATCAAAGCGTCTGTTTCAACAGAACAGAAAACTGGCCTGTGGCGTTGAAGGGCTTCGGGTGCTACTTTTTTTTCGCGCTTGTTAATCAGGGCGAACTGAAGGTGACATCACTTTCACGACACCACTGTAAGGCTTGGTTGTTTATTACTACCGAGAGTTTCAGTTTTGTTTATATCTTGGATTCTTAGTTTAGGCAGGCATACGTTAAAAATCGCTTTTAGTAATTTTATAGCTTAGGTAGATACTTCTTTAAGATAGTTTTAGCGAAGTTCATAACCCTCCGGTCCATTATTTCAGAAAAACTGACACAACCTTCAGGATTGTTATTTCAATTTGCGGTGTCGTAAAGATTATTGTAGTCGGTTTGAATGTGTTAACACTAAATTTAGCTGATTTTTCATACTTTCAGATGCGCCGGCGACGGAAAGGGAGGAGTTATTCATCCAGAAGCTACGACAGTGTTGTGTTCTCTTCGACTTTGTTACCGATCCGCTCTCCGATATTAAGTACAAAGAAGTTAAACGTTGTGCACTTCATGAAATGGTGGAATTTATTACAACTCAACGTGGAGTCCTGACGGAACCAATTTACCCTGAAGCTGTTAACATGGTAAATGAAACTTGAAATATTGTAAACAATCTAGTGGACTAAAAAGGATTTTTCTTGGTTATATTTATAGTTTGCAGTGAATCTTTTTCGTACACTGCCTCCATCATCCAATCCAAATGGGGCTGAGTTTGATCCGGAAGAAGATGAACCTACGCTTGAAGCGGCCTGGCCGCACCTTCAACTGGTTTACGATTTCTTCCTCCGGCAAGCTTAATACTATTTTTATACCGACTCTGAGTGTACTCAGATTTCAAAATGTTTTGAAGTATTTTTTTCCCCGGCGTTATAGGTTTCTGGAGTCCCCAGATTTTCAACCCAGCGTAGCCAAAAAATATATTGACCAAAAATTTGTTCTTCAGGTATTTTTCGAATTGATTTTGTTTTCGTTAGTGATTTAGTCATTTGAGAGACGTGTTTGACCTGTTTCTTGCTTATTCACAGTTACTAGATTTATTTGACTCGGAGGATCCAAGGTAAATGCATTGTTGTTTTTTTTAAACCTTTTTTGAAAGACATCTTAAGTTACTGTGAACTTCACAAGTTGAAATATCAATAGTTATTCTTCACAGTGTGAAGAATAACTATTGATATTTCAACTTAATTTATATTTCATTAAAAACAAAATCAGCCAATTTTAGCTGTATGAAGCAGAAGCTAAATCTGTTTATTTTTCTATTCGAAGGGAGCGAGACTTTCTGAAAACAACATTACATCGTATTTACGGGAAATTTCTGAACCTTCGCGCCTACGTTAGAAAACAAATCAACAATATATTTTATCGATTCATCTATGAAACGGAACATCACAATGGAATTGCTGAGCTTCTAGAAATATTAGGAAGGTAATCAAACGTTGTTTTCCCTCTGATGTTATTATGTGTGCTACCTTTTCTTTTCGAAAATTCAAGATATTTTTACTTCTTTTCAGTATAATTAACGGATTTGCTTTGCCGTTAAAAGAAGAACACAAGAACTTTCTATTGAAAGTGCTACTTCCATTGCACAAAGTGAAGAGTTTGTCTGTCTACCATCCGCAGTTGGCGTATTGCGTCGTGCAATTTTTGGAGAAGGACCCCTCGCTCACCGAACCTGTTATTCTGGCTCTTCTGAAGTTCTGGCCAAAAACGCATTCGCCAAAGGAAGTAAGCGTTTCACACTTTCTTTGTCTATTTCAGACGAAAATCAGTGGACATAAATATTTTTCCTTTGTTTTTGCAAATCAACGCTTGTTTTTCAGGTCATGTTTTTGAATGAGTTGGAGGAAATTCTGGATGTGATTGAACCAGCTGAATTTAAAAAAGTGATGAAACATTTGTTCAGACAAATGGCGAGATGTGTTTCCTCTCCACACTTTCAGGTTTGTGACTTGTTTTGCATCACATGTTCATTATCTTTAGATGTCATTCATCATTCATTTAACTCAAGTGAGCAATATTGATAAAATTTTAACCGGATTTTATCTGTTTGAATAGGTAGCAGAGCGAGCTCTGTACTACTGGAATAATGAATACATAATGTCCTTGATAAGTGATAATGCAGCTGAAATACTTCCCATTATGTTTCCCTCTCTCTACAGAAATTCCAAGACTCATTGGAACAAGTATGTCGAAATAATGACGAATTAATTTAGTTCAGATTCCTCGATCCTCGGGCTGCGTATGATCTACCGGCTAATTTTTTAATTCTCACAGGACGATACACGGATTGATCTATAACGCCTTGAAATTATTTATGGAGATCAACCAAAAATTGTTTGACGAATGCACGCAAAATTATAAACTTCAGCGACAAAAGGAAAAAGAGTTCGTTACCAAACGAGACTCTGTATGGTTAAAGATAGAAGAGCTGGCCTCCTCAAATCCATATTATCCCAAGCTCGCACGAAAAAGTGAAGATTATCACTTTAATTCTGGTGGTGGTGGAAACGGAGATGATGGAGGAGATGAGGTCATTTCTTATGACAACTTTGAAGCTCCAGTTCAGGAGGTAAGTATAGATTTCGTTTTGGTTTCCTGAATCTATTTTTCTATTTTAATTTTTTTCCGTGACAGGTCACCAAAAACAAAAACAAGGATAAACCTTTGTTGCGGCGAAAGTCTGAGGTAAGTGGAGCTCTCATATCACGCCGAACTAAATGTTTTTTATTCATTAAGTTTTTCAAAAGCAAAAACGTGACGTTATGTTGCTAAACTTGCTGTTTTCAGTTGCCTCATGATACGTACACTCTAAAAGCTTTGAATGATCACAAACGAGCAGATGAATTCCTGTCTACCCCTCCCGATGTGAACAAGTGCTAATAGATTTAACCTGTGAACAAAGTGAAGTGATCCTCCTCCTTCAAGTGCAAATCTTGAACAGTGAAAAAAGACGAATCAGTAGCGCATGCTGAGAAGACGACTTCAAGGGTGTGTTTTTTGATGAATCAAAAAGTGAGAAGCGATAATGAAGAAGTGTTTAGACTAATTACTTTAAATTTTAAATCCCCTTAAGTTAATTTCACTGCCCCCTTTCCTCATCACAATAATGCTTGGGCGCACAAGGAGAGACTACATATTGCGTGAACTCGCCTTAGGTCAAAAGTTGAGGAAATGAAAACCTCAGTGTATAATATTCCATTGATTGCTGTTAATGGAAGAGAAAGGATTTTGGACGTAGTAAAAATAGTAATAATACACAGCATTACAATCAAACGTAAAATAGAAATGAGAGACTGCCTTGTTGCGTTTAAGAAAGTGTTAACCACTTACACGTTACAACACAAGCAACCTCTGGAATTCTGTAGCCTTTTTCCTTCCAATCTGGATTCTGGAATAATAAATGAGGCTTGGCATGAATTTCGAGAGATTTGCTAAAATTTAGGAAACTCAAACTTTTGCACAATTGCACTTTTACCTGCATGTTTTCATTAACACTTAATCGTCCCTTCTTCCTACACAAGATCCCTATGTTGACCTAGGTTGTGATCTATTCATCTAAAGTTTAAACCACTTAGTTCTCCATGAGGTCACTGAGGAATCTGTAATTTCCCGTTAGCATTCAAAAAACAATAATTTCTACACTTTGCAGGTGATACTCGCAGTGCATGTGCATTTATACTTCGAACCAGCCTTATACATCCCCAGCAGCACTTATTAGAACTTATTGTGTTGATGTAATGTACATTGGGTAGTTTAGACAAGAATGGACTATAATTCGTCCAGGAATTTTCATTGAATAGCGTTCTAGGTTTTTGGTTGTCATAAACCTGCCAAAAAAGTGGAATTGTGTCCGTATAATTAAGGTTTAAACGGAAGGAAAGTTTTAATTAAAATTATATTTAGGATTTATTGTGACTATGACTATTTAGGTTAACTTACAAAAGTTGACGCTTGTGAAACTTCGAGAACATCATTCATGTCCGTGGAGGTTCTGATACCGTGAGACTGAATAAGGATATACGGATTGATTATGGAAATCAATAAAATCAGATTCAGGCGATACAAGTTACGAGATAAAATTTTTATTTCGGTAAATGCTATGGTGCGACTTCCTAGTTAACTCGTGTGAACTTGGAAGGTTCGTATGGCATGGAAGAAACTGAAATTTTCTATTGTAAAAGTTCAGAATCCACGGAGAAAAGAATAAGAAACGAATTGAATTGAGTTATGTTTATTATCTATAATCGGCAACCGACAATTCTCGTATTCTTAAGATGATAATTACTATATAATAATCAGTTGATTTTTTTTAAGTCAGTTAGGTAAGTAATTAACTTGTTATTTTTAACTCTCATCATCAATTTTCTTCGTCGTGTATCATTACCATTTAAATATTGCTTCGTTTGAATTTTGTTTAGAAGATTGGCACAGAAAGACAAACTCTAAAGTAATTTGAGTTTGTCTTGAAATAAGAAATCTGTTCTTGCATGCACGGTAACACTGGTGGGTTTAAGTAGATTACTTGGAACGATTGATTTTCACGCTTTTTTTTGAAGAAGGTTGATTGACGCTCGCATAAATCGTGATGAGGATACACGTCAGTTTTGAAGAGCGACGACGGAATATGGCTTGGAGGGAAAGTTTGAAAAAACTGGGATGATTGTTTACGAACTTTCAAACTTTGTAATTTGCAAATTGGTAGATTTTTCGACTACTGTTTGAGCCAAAATGATGGCACCCACTGTGGCTCTCTCTCAATATAATTTATCCTTTGCATCAAATCATGGTAAGTTCGTTCAATGTCGTTATTGATAATTACCAAATCAAAGTAATGCCCGTATTTGTCTTCCATTTCTCTAGCTTTCTCAATGATCCCAATAAGTTCATCTTCCTAAAACATTTCAGAAAAGAAGGAAATATTAGTGACCCATTTTTTTTTGTCAGTTGGTCAAATCCACTAAAAAGCTTGTCTACCTTAAATGCTTCTCCTCTGGAAATGCGCAATTGTTTAAGTCTTTCTAATGGCGGCGGAGCAACGAAAACAATATAAGGTTTGAGGTCCGAGTTCCGTAAAATTTTGAGTGATTGAGGATGAAGGTTGAGTACACAAATTCTTCCCAAATTCACTACACTACGAATGGCATCTAAACTTGTACCGTAATAGGCCTTTTCAAATTCACCGTGTTCTACAAATTTCCGTCCTAAAATATCAGCTTCGAATTGAGCTCGAGTGATGAAGTGGTAATCTTGGCCTGTAAAACAAAAAAACGTAGTTAATAAACATCAGATCAGAACATAAAAGGCTCAAATATTGCAAAACTTACAATCCACCTCACCATCTTTTCTACTTCGGCTGGTATCTGCAACAATCAAAATATGTTTTTGTTCTTTCAAAATAATTTTTTTCTCAAATTGTTCGTTTCAATTGAGAATTTTTTTTTAAACTTACGCGGAACAGCTGCTGCAAATCGATCAGACTCGTGCATTAGTCGTTGCCGTAATTCATGCCGCCCAATATTTGGTGGCCCTATGAGTACCACTGGACGCTTAAAACTCGCACGAGGATAGTAAAGAGAAACTTCTTCGTACGTAGGAATTTCCTCCGCATCAAAATCTGGAAATTATTTCAATTTATTTTAAGTTCAATTTTATTCAATAAAATAGAAAACGATGAAAATTCACTTAGCACATTTACCGTCATTAAATGTGGCACTGTAAGGAATTTTCTTTTTCTTTCGTTTGTGCGTTTTGGCGCAGAGTAGGAGCGTTCCGCGTTTGGACTTTTCCCGGGTTTCGGTCTCGCCTAACAGGGTTTGTTTCACGGCTTCCCTCCTACAAAACCGACAAAAAACGCATTCAGAAACAAATTCTCAGCCGAGAGACGCACGGTTTAAGTTGACATACTGTTCCTGAAAAGACTTTGAAGGAATAAGTCCTGCTAATGCTTGATCTTCTTCACCCTCACGGTGGGCCTGCCACCAATTCGGGTCGTCTTGACTTATCACATGGAGAACATCTCCTTTGGAAAATGCAATGCCTAGCTCACGACATGGGACGTAAATATCATCCTCAGGATCATAGTCAAAGTGAGCTCTGACATGAATCTGTCGGGAAAATCGACAGCTATAAATCTCGTCGAACTGTTGCTTAAAGCTCTGAACGGTAAAAGAAAACCTTCGTAAATCATACCAATATGTCGCGACGATGTGTAGTGGGAGGAAATGCTGAATTGCCAGGATCCGGTATTATTAAAAACGTCAAGGTTCCTACCATACGATTGAGAATGTCACAAACTTCGTTCACAGACTTCCCACGCATTTCAATTCCGTTGACCTCTAAAACTTCATCTCCTTCACGCAAAAGTCCACTCTTCTCTGCAGCTCCACCTTTGACAATTCTACCAATAATCACAGCATCCCCTTCGTTCCTCACGGTGGCTCCCTGGTATATAAATAAATCAATTCATTAACTTATCCTGAGGTTTTGTGGTTGAGCTCCTGGATCAAGTGGCTTACGAGTGGGTCCTGTGTCTTTTCTAGGCGGACCACTTTGATGTGATCATCTGGTTGAGGCTCGGGAATAGTTGGAGGTCGCAAGGATTTGGGTTGAATGAGTTCATCCACCGACTCGCCCAAATTCATTGGTGTTTCGGAAGAGAGCAAAAGCCTTTCCCTTTCTGCAATCTTGTCATGAGCATAGAGCACGCCTTCTATATCTACTCGTGTCAACAGTTCTACCAGTTCAGCTGACTCAGGGATTGAAGAATTATAAAGGCTTCCTAAGCACTGCAGACAAAAAAAACAAATAACTTTTACGATTTTTTTAGAAAAAGAATTCAACAAATAAGGTATTTCTAAGCGCACTTTAAAGCGAAATTAGAAAATGCCATATTGTTCCAAAAATTTTACCTCTTGAACAATTTGATTCACATGGACTGAAATGGGACTCGGCGGTGAGTTGAAGCACCACACTTCTTGTACTTTGTTATGAACAGCTAAAACTTGACGAAATTCTGGTTTTTTCATAAGGGATGCTACTGCAGATACGGTGTCTTCTAATTCCATACCATTCTTTTTCAGTGCCTCTTGAACCCTTTGCAAACTAGCGACAAGGTCGGATACTCCTAAAAATAGTAACAATTAATTCAAAAAAACTGAATTAAACTACAGAAAACGAAAATTATACCGATTGGTTTTTTGAGGAGAGCGTCACGCGTGGAAGCATATGGTCGATACTCGTCTGGCAAGGACTCGTAGGCATCATTGACGAAACCAATGAGTGCTTGAGTATTGGGTTGAGGAGTGTTAAAAGGTTGAACTTGTTCAAGGGCTTGTAACTTCTTGGAGCCACGAAGTGACGTCCGAAGAAATTCTTCTTCTTGAGCCTGGAGTTCTGACTGCTCCCTACGTTTCCGTAAGTCTTCCTGTTAACACAAAAAAGAATCACTAGGATTAACTTGTATCACCTGTAAAACCTTGCCAGATGTAGCCGGCAAGAAATACGGCTGCTACCATTTGAAGGATTTTTTCAATTAAATTAAAAGGAAATGCCACTTTTCCTTCCTGGTCCTTTCTTCTGGATTTGTTTTGATTGTACACAGCCGTACAAAGATACAGTCGTCGAAGTCAAAAGAAAGTCAACCACCTTACAATTCCAAGTCACTCAAACGCATAAAGTTCAATCAGACAAGTTTTCGCAAAGATTTCAATTATCGTAAAATTTTTAAGTCTAAATATTTTGTGATCCAAAACCGCCCGAATTATTCCGAGGGAAGGCCATTTTTGGCAGTTACATACACCACTACAAATCAAGTAGGGTTTAAATTCAAGCTCGTAAAACAGTATCATAATTTTCCATATACATACCTGGTACTTTTTTATACGATCCGCCTGTTCCATTGAGGGTGACACTTCGGCGGATTTATTTGGACTAAGGGCTGTTCTCGGTATGGGTTGCGGTGGTTGAGTATTATTGTTATTCACAGTCCAGCCTTCACTGTCACTAGTACGACTTGGTGGGACGAGTTTTATTCCTAAAGCACCATTGGGACCTGGTGGATAGTCTGGAGAGTAAGCAGCACTGGTTGACGTTTTTGTTCCTGCCTTTCGATGATTGGGCGTTGGAATAGTTTTGGACGAAGGTGGATATCTGGGAGGAAAAAAAGAAATGAATGGCTGAAATTACACAGTTAAGAATCAAACGTTCAAAAAAATTGAAATGAGCTGACTTGCTTACCTTGGTGGGGTTTTATTTCGGGGTATAAACGATTCGGGCACATCCACGGCCATTTCCCGATGTGGTCCATTATCCCAGTCAACCATGTTGGTCATATTTGCATACTGACTTGACTCTGCCAGGGATTCACGTGAGGACGTTTTACTTCCACGACTCCGCTTGACAGCTTGGCGTGATCCACTAATACTGTCTCCCGATCCTGTTCTCGTCAAACTAAAAAAAACCAAGATTCAATTTAAGTCTGTATCTCGTCCAACCATATATTTCTTTCGAATAAAAAAAATCTGAAATCGGAAGTACAAGTTAGGATTTAGGATTGTTTCCTCTTACCAACTTTTACGTTACAAGAGAGAAACTTTTGTCAACTTTTCAAAGAACAAGTTTTGTTAATAATTTCCCTTTTTCTCAAAATACGATCTTTGATGTTGGTATGAAAAACAAAAGGCAAGGAAGAAAATTCACCTGAGATCTTCCTGGGTTTGTGGCCTCGGACCTTTTCTTGGTTTTCCTGTCACAATAGAATTGGGTCCACTAGTTTTTCCGTCTTCAACACTTACAAAACTGTCTTTCGTTTGACCTTCACTAATCACTATTTCACTTTTACCGGCAGTAATACAAGTTTCAATTGGAAGCCTTTTATGTCCATTTAATAGTGGAGATCGTCCTGTTGTCAAGGCATCAACACTTAGACGACGTGCGTTGGGCGAAACCTTCTTGACCTGCTCGGCTCCTTGACTTGGCACAGTAGTTTCTGAATCTCGTCTTGGTGACGTAGGAAAATGAGGTATGGCTGAATTTTCTGAGACTGATGAAACATGGACTGGGACTGGATGAGAAATTCCCAAATCCTGGAATTCAACTGGGAGTGAAGTAACGTAAATTGGACTTCCAGTAGCAGCTTCAATCAAACCATTTAGTTCGGATGTCTCCGGTGTAACTTCGCTGAGCTACAAATTGACAAAGAACCTAAATTTAATTTAGGTCTTGAATAGGATTTCATTAGCCATTCAATTCAGCACGTCCTTTCCAAATTCTCCACTCAACTACTACATTACATTTGAGTTAAGCCGCAGGACTACCTGCGGATTCAATCTTTTAGAATAAAACCAAAAAATTGAACATAATATCTGAGTCGTAAGAAAGAATACATTTAAAATGGAGACGTATTCGCTTCCGGGAGAGAAAAGTAACTTGAAAGCTCCCATTTTAACCATGCAGTAAACTCAGTTTTTTTTCTGAATCAACTCTTCCAGGATCAAGTAGGGATTTTAAAAAATCCTTCAAAATGGGCCTTACTTGTTGTGACAATTTGGTCATATCCACCGGTTTGATCCGCTTGAGAGCCGAAAGCTTCTCCAGTCGATCTCGTGCTTGCTGTTCCACAGCAATGACAAAGGCATCTTGAACGTTGCTCTGTGAGGCCAAGTCCAAGGCTGGAAATTGAAAAACAATGTTATTATGTGTACATTCGGTTGAAGATGTATTTTCAATATTTGTAAAGCTTTTTAGAACTTTTTCACAACAAAAATATATCAAGAACAAATATTTCTTTGAGATCTCAAAAACACAACAGATCCACTATACCGTCTTCGACACATAAAAGCGTTGTAAATTGTAATCTATCGTTTTCCTTTTGTTTCTTTTAGCTATTAAAATTAAACGTAAGAATAGAAATAGATTTGGCTAGACAAAGCAATTGTAGACTAGAAAGCTCTTTGCTTAACGAACCCTATTGTAAATGACTCATGCGTTCTCAAGTTCGATGCCAAGTTTGGATAATAATTCTGTCAGTTATCATCACTGTGTTAGTTTAAGTTAACTTTTTATAGTTCGTTGACCTTATTGAGTGAAAGTAAGTCAAGGGTTGTGGGTTGTCACTTTACAAAAGTTACTGTAATTACGCAAGCGTCAACACAACAAAGAATGTTAAAAATAAATGTGTCACATCTGTCACCTGACCCCCTTTCAAAAATAAGTGGATACGTTTAAAAACATTATAACAAGGAATTTACCTGCCTCTTCCTTGTTCTTCGTCGAAATTAGTCAAAGCGTAGAAATATGCAGCAGCCAGTAGAAATTTTGTATTTTATCACTTTTTCAATTTCTAAGTTTTTCAATAAAGATACAATCAAATACATTCACATTTCACAATGAATGAATTTAGTACATTCGAGGTTGATTCAATTTTTAGTGTAATGTCGTGACGTCGCTCTTGCCTTGAATTTCACCAGATTTGGTGATGATAAACGTAGTTAATTTACGAAACCACAAAATTCAGGGCTGGGTGTCTAAATTGAAAGTAACAAGGAACCTTAGCAGAACAATTTTGATCCACCTGTTTCGCCTATTAAATTCCACTCGTGTTATACACTACCCAGTGACAGTAACGACCAACAGACCAAAGAGACTAAAATTTCCCCAAACTCCGAATTGTGTGTGTCCAAAGTTAGACACAATGAGTAAAAACTTTGCTATGCCAGGAGTGTGTGAGTTTCAATCCTTACGACGACGACCACTGAAACAACCTTCTATCTCAAAGTGGTTGACTTCGGCCCCTAATGACACTGATAGTAGACCTTTATGAATGATATCGTATGAAATCCACTTTACACCTTAAATTTTCAACCTACAACAGATTTTTCCCCCAGACTTTAAAACCTGGATTTTGGAAGGAATGACCCTTCTTTCCTTCGGCATGCCTCGAAGTTACTTCCTAAACTAGGTACACACATAGGATTAAAAGGCATAAGATATTCAAGTCATACTTCCTCCAAGTGTTTAAGTGGTAGAGATGAGGGGAGTGGAGCCAGAGTAGGAAGTTGATATGGATGTAAATGTAAGTCTATTTTTCGCTAGCACGAATCTGTACCCTACGATATAAAAAAATATCTGGTTGTAGTATGGGGGTACACCTCTTCCCAGATCACCATGTTAAGTTACATAGCCAAAGTGATGAAATTCAGTCTAACATTTCCCAGAGGAAGACTTATTTCACTGTGTATTTTAAGGCCGGTAATGGGACCACGGAGAGGTAGAAATGACCCTAAATTCCCCATTGACTTGGGGTATTATGAAGGAAGATTTGTTGCAGAATTAATTAAACTTTCACTCACTAAATTAACAAATTGGGTAGTGTCAAGCCAGAGTATAAATTCTCAACCTATGAATGGCGAAAGTTACAACAGGCAACAATTGAATTACCCAAAAATATTCATTTTCTTGAAAAGAAAATTACCAACCACCTAAGCGAATTAAAAAAGAGGCAAGTGTTTTAAGAAAGGCCGCAAAATTGGAAACGTTGAAAGCTAAGGACTAAATAAGGAATTGAAATTGGTAATCTTCTGATAATGCATTTGTATTACAATTATCGGATTTACAAAACTAACGAATTCACTAAAAGAAGCATTTCGTTCCTAATGTATACAAATTTCTAAAATTTAACGCACAAATTTACCCTTTTAGAAAAAAAAGAACAAACTTAAATCAATTGTTGAATTTTAGGAATAAATTGAAAAGCGTTTCGTCCTCGGCGGGAAATTCTAAGTCATTTAGATACAAATTGTCCTCCATAAAGTTTCAATACATTCCACCCATCCTCCTTGACTTACCTCCATTCACTTAAGGTGCAGTAAGGGTTCTACCTGTTTGTTACTGGTTAACATTAGCAATTGGGTTGATGCAGAAATTTATGTATAAGTATCACCGATGCTCTGAAATCTTCCCAAGGAATGTAAATCTTGTCCTCTTTCTAAAGATTCTACTCATCTTCATTAGTCAAGAACAGGATGTACAGTTATATTACTACTTCAATTGTTAATTACTTAAGGACTCTTTATTTTGTCTATACTCCAATTCGATAATTTCTTATCATGGTATAAAATCAAACGAGTTTTGTAAATCCCTGGTTCTTTTATCTGGGCCAACCACCAGATTTTGAGTCACGTTACCAATCACCAACTTCCATGCTGACGTACGATATTTTCCTTTCTAGGAGTGATTTTAAGTACGACGCATCCACGTACGCCGGAATTTGAGAAATTCATTAATGAAATGGCAATGCTTATTGGCTTTTACGTCATTTAAAGTTAGTAAATCTTTCGACTCTATTGTTCGTTTTCTAAATGGAAAGTAATTACATTTTGAAAGAATACAGTTAAAGTTATCAGACCGGAATCTTATATAAGCAAAAAACGTAACAACCACGCCTATATTCGTGCTGGAATAACAAGGCTCGACTTGTATACGAAGCGTAACATACTGATTTCTATTTGACTTTAGGTTAGATAACCAAACTAAACCTAATTTCCGTTGAAACTAATGCATTAGTGCTAATGAAGCGAACAAATTGTGCGAAATCCGGGTAAAAATAGAAAACTAACTTTCTCTGAACTGCGATAAAAAGTACACAACTCCGCGTTGGTGGCTTTAGGCTATGCAGCAGTATGTCTTTATTCCCACTGTACTAAAATAACTTAAACTTATTCTCCGAAAATTTTTATGAGGATGGTGTGAATTTTTTTTTTTTTTTTTTTTTGTCAAATGCAATTATACACTTTTTGCTCATTGTTTTTGAAAATTGGTACGAAAGCCAACACTGATACTAAAACTCACCTCGACCTATCAAGTTTATAGGCTATATTATAATAAATTTACATTTATTTAAGCAATTTTTTTTGGTAAAATTCACTTACCCAACTTGTTTCCACTTCTTCTTTTTACGCGAAGGCATATTGTCCTAGATCTGATACACTAACAAAATAAAAAAACGTTGTTACGTTAGTTTAAAAAATTAACGTATAAGCTTCGGTTTTAATCCTCAGGGTGTCCCAATTCTATAGAGTACCGCAACCGCTATAATTACTCGCCGTATACTAATAACTTTCTGAATAATAATCTAAACTTTGAAATTGGAACGGTATACGTGTTAATTGGAAAACTTTGCTTTCGCTCAGTAGGAATCCTTAGAATTTCAAAATTTTCCAAACAAAATAAAATTCTGTACCTGATGAATATGTGATATGACTTCAGTGTGCGTGGCATCTTCTAACGATCGACCATTCACTTCCAGAATCTCGTCACCCACTTCCAAATCCGCTTTGTCTGCCGGTGAGCCTGTAAAGATCCAAATTAACAAACCAAATCATTAAAACTACAATTGAAAGCTCAAGTGTCGTCTCTCTCTGCTCTCTTCATTTTTTTTTAAAAATAAAAATCACATCTGCAGTGTTTTCTCAAAAAAATGCAAACTCTCAGCGCACGCGCGTGACTCTCAAAACTTTTATCAGTATAACACGCTTATTGGAAAATTAATAAATGTGTTATTTAGAGATGAAGAAAGTTTATCAATTTCTTTTCATCTCCTTCGGCATGTGTGCCCAGAAGAAGTGGGTCTATTCGAATTAGTTTCAACATTGAAGTGCTCCTCTAGCTCGTTGCCGTTGCCTGGAAGGGTTCTTGAACATATCCAGGAAGTGGAGTACAATGCCCATCTCTGAGAATTTTATTAAGTTACATTGAAGAAAGAACAAATTTGGTAGGTTTTCCTATCATAGTCAGCGCAAATCGTATATCGTTGTCCTGAGCACGTAATGACAAAATGACTTTTCTATTCAGCTTCATTTTGACTAGAATGCGATCCTTCTTCTATCGCTACAGGCCAACCAAAGACGCTGCGGCTTTGTACTATAGGATTTTATTGATTTGTTGAGGTTCTTTTACTTTCTTTTCAAGCCCAAGTCGCACACGCCTTTATTTTTTTTTTAAATTTCAAACAAAGATCCTCCTCGATTTCATGTAAACTTTGTCAAATTTATGCTACATATAGTAAGTTCACTTGCTCGACAGTCCAACTAACTGAGTTTTCATGGAAATCACTTCAAAAAACTAGGACACTATCACAGTCGTGTCACATGTCACTGGACATTTTTTAAATAATATCCAAAATGGTGAACCACGCGTTTTGAGTTAATGCACGACTTGGATTCCCGGGTTTTCCCTTCTGTCCATTCAATATTTGAACTTCAAGAAAGTTATGAAACAGAAAATTTGAAGTGGGAAAACATTTCAAGTTTTCCTTTTCTTTTCAAAGAAAAGTAATATCAACGAATAAGCCCAAAATATACCCAATTCTCATGACATCTTAAAAGGACCCACTTTAAAATGAAAAGTTTTACCTAATCTTTGCAAACAACTGTCAATTCAACATTCACCGCGATACCCGTACGTCATATCATATATTTCCTTGAGGCCTTAAACCCTAAAATGTCGACAAATTTTTTTTATTCAGAGCAATTCAGGAATTGATATAAACGAGTTTGCCCTCTATATTAATTTTAGTAAATGAACCTGCGTAAAAAAGGTTTTGGTCCACTTTTCAACTTAACTCTAAATCGCATCTGTACGAAAATTTTGTTAACTAATCTTCTTCCAGCCTAGAGGTTCTAATGGATTTAGAGTCTGACACTATTTTAATTAAAGCTTTGGAAACAGAACGGGAAGTAATTCAACGTTCTACAAACATTAAGAAGATCTCAATTCACAAACTTGTGGGGGTAATTAGGAACTGAATCAACAACAAAGTTATAAACGCTAACACGAAATATAATTCTAGAGTAGTAACAATTCTAGAGCTAGTATTTGTCACCCGCGAACTTTTCGCAAACAAGAGCAGTAGGAGTTTATCTGGTTTACTGTCAAACGGTCGCAAACTCTGCTGTCGTCAAAACATTTTGCAGTTTTGAAAACTTTATAAGAGATCTTGACGGCATGACGCTTTGCCTCATGAGGTTAGGTCCCAATTCGATACCACGATCGAACTTTCAAAACAAAATTTGTGAAATTTGTTTTTGTCACCAAAGTTTCTCATTTACAATTTTTACTATTAAAAGAAAACAAAATTCGCCGAATGCGGCATTTTCAAAACACCAAGGTTTCTCGACAAAAAATCGTATTGCCTACAAGGTCGAAGGTCATCTCTAACCAATAACTTTTTTTTTGTGTCTATTGACCTTGCAAAACGCCAACTATAGATTCTATCGCGTGCAGTTCCGGTATTTCGTGAAGTTGCAAACTGACTTAAATTTTCAACAGTAAATAATGTTAGTTGTTAGTTGCAAAATTTATTATGCACAACGTTGCATAATAAATTGTAATTGGGAAATATTAAATAAAATTGACTCGAGAGTGAAATAGGAAGTAGAGTCATTTTATGTTCTATGCGATTAACGATCAGAAGGCCAAGAATAAAATTTGAGTTATAGCAGAAGGAGAAACGCACTAATTTGATTTCCGATACTAATGTAATTGTCTTTTGCCTTAAGTAATATTAGGAAGGTGGTCCATACCATAGAGCTTGATCTTCTTGTCTTTAGTTTCCACAATAATTATAACGTATCCTCCTAAATCAACCATAGCAGAACGTTCCAAAAGAGTCAAGTCCACCAATTCGAATACATAGCAGGGTTCCAGGATGGATTACGGAGAGCCCCGCACTTTTCGGAAAAAAAAGTTATTATTTTTTTTGAACTTTCCCTTAATTCTTTCTTCTACCGCTTCGGCTTTCTCGCTCTCATGTAATTACATCAAAGACCGTATTCATTTCGGTTTGAAAATGAGCTCCACTTTCACGGATAACCAACATTGGCACAACTAGGATGATAACCGGGTGCTAAAACTGAACTTTCTCTTGCCAAACACTTTCTCCGAAAAACTTATCTCCCATATTTATCTTGTCCCAACTGTCCTACTATACCAAGTTCCTTGACTCCCCGAGTGTTAACAAGTTTGACTTGAATTCCCGTGGAGTGCTAAGTTTTTGGAATGGAAGCACAGAGAGCAAAAGTTATAGTTTCTAACAAAATCCTAAACCTTAAGCACGATTCTGAAAATGTAAGTTGGTTCTGTGTCTCCGTTGACGACAACTAAGTGAGGCGAGAAAGTCTCTCGAAAAAAAAAGTTATAACCAAAAACTAGTTTGAGCACAAAACCATTTTCCTGAACAGTCAAAAGATTCACGAAGAAATGAGACTTTTTTGCGGATTCTCACTTTCTTCCAATCCTGCTTCAGAGTGGCAGGCAAGGACACGAATTCAATGAGTCCGGAAAAAAAAAGTAGAAGATAGTTGCTTTTCTTTACTTTCACTCGATTTCAATCACAGGTAGACAACGACAAAACTTTCACTCCACAGTTCCGTTCAGTCATGGAAGATGAAGCCTTTTAGCATTTGACAAAGACTGAGCGAAGAACCAATCGCAATCAATCTTCAAAAGTGATCAAATTGTGCTGAAAGCCAAGTACTTTCTTTGGCGTAAATTGAGTATCAAGTACTGTGTAAATTGTAAATAATTGATTCAAATTAAATCAGTTGAGGAGCAACCTGCCACTCGGTGTAAGGAAGGGGTGAGCTTAAGAATGGGACTAAAACCACCGGCCTCGTGCTGAGGCTGGAGCCAAAAGAAAGCTCTTTTGTTCAACCCAGGAGGACTTTCACTTCCAGCCTTTTCCATCCAAGTCGTGGCAGCTGAGCTGATTGTGCTGCGCGGGGGAAGACCGAAAGTGAGGCTGGAGCGATATTTTCCTGGAGTCTGGATCCAAGTCCTATATACCTTCCATGCAAGTGTGGGCAAGGAGTCTGGAAGAGACTCAGGCTAAGAAGTAGTCCTGGATCGATAGTCTGCATGCCTGGTTCCTACTCCCCGAATCGGGTCCCTTTATGAGAGATAGGGCGAGGAAAGCCACACTAACCGTGCAATCGGCAGCGGCGAGCCCTTGACGAACCTTATATTCTCTGCTACAGTGTGAACCCAACCTCAGCACCAAAAAAAAAACTTTGGGAAAATGCTTTTCTTTCAAATTTTCCTTCCACCTGCCTTATTCCTTTTTTTATATTCGCCTTCACTTCTTAATCCTTTAGACGAAGCTGGACACAAAGACTTCAAGAGCTAAAAACTTAGACGGAAAAACTTTAGCTTTTCTTGTACCCCGGCCTATGATTCATTCCTCCTCCAAAGTTTCTAATGTATTCCTAATTCCTCTGAAACTTTTATTGAATTCCGTTAAAACCCACTTCACGAATTCCGGCCTCGAGACAAGTCTTTAGACTTTAATTAAATCCGAATTGAGTCTCAGTCGCAACTCATCAAAGGCACAAGATGGATGGAGAGATCAAGCGACCCTTAGTATGCACGCTTACACTCTTATAAACAGAGGTTACTCAAAAGTAGGACAAGGAGAAACTTCCGAGAAAAGTGGAACAGGGTAAAGTAGACGGTATACATGAGGGACACAACGAAAAGACATGTGGGTGAACACAAAAGAAATTGACAAAAAAAAGTGAATGTACAATTGTTAAAGTTTATCGTATATTTTCAAATATAAACCCATCTGTTCTTTATGGAAAAAGTAAAAGGTAATTACTAAACTAATAAAAATCATGTTTAAATCAATTCCTTGACTTCCTCTGCCAATGGGTACAGAAATAGCGGTCCCCGTAAAATTGTTGCAGATAAGCATTAATAGATTATGCATGAATTTACTCTTTTTGTGCATTTCGATTATATGTTTTAACTGGGTATAGCCTTCAGAAGAATCCTTACTCGAGACGCTTTGTCTTACAGAGGCCAATTTTAGGCACCCGAGATCCCATCGCCCCCAATTATTCGTACTATCTCCCCTTTTGTTCTCAAAAAGCGGAACTTTCTAAAGAATAGAATTAAGTGACTCTTTGTATATAATTGTTTCGTTTACAAACTACCTAACTTAATTAAGGATTATGAACAAAGTAATTGTAGTTTGGCAAATGCTATAATTTTAAGTTTAGGTCTAGGCCTAATTTTATAAACGAAATTTGCTACCAAAAGTTTTCAGTCTTTCCTAGTTTTAGTAAAGCGGAATTCAACAGAGTTTTTCTTTTATTCGATAAGCGTTACCTATAAAATGCCCACTTCCGGTTACGATTCCGTGTATTTCTAAATTTCTGCAGTATAAAAAGCTTTGAATAAATTTTTGTCACCTGAAAAAATTTCGTCAATACATGGCGGAAATCCTTCGTCGAGCCCTCCGATAACAGAAAAGCCAAACCGCGTTTCCGTTCCTTTGAGCTCAAGCGTAACTCTTAAAACTTTCACCTGCAACAGAGAAAATCCGAATCACTCAACGCCAAAAAAAACCTCAAATCCAAAGTTTATTTTTCTCTTACATCATCATGATTTGGAAGGTAACCGTCAAGACTCCATCCATTTTCAGTAGTCGAAGAATCAGAAGGAAATGACAAAGAATTTGAATGTGAGTGATGAATATTTGGTTGAGAAGTGTTGAAAGTATAGTCCGTAGGTTGACACTCTTCTATGAGTGACTTGGACTGAGCATGTCTCGGGACAAGTGGACTGGGAGCCATATTTCCATGTTTGAGTGGAATTAATGGGACGGAAACAGCCTTTGCCTTGGACAGGACACCACCACCACGCCTGGGGAAAGTGGCCGAGAAATTTCCTGTTCCTTTGCCACCACTACTGGGACCAGTCTCATCATTCTTCCGGAAAAGACTGAAACCCGGGGAAGATGAAGGGCCACTTTCGCCACTTGAGACACGTGGAAGGGTTTCACTCGTAAAACTAGTTTTACCCTTCGTCTTTTCATCTTGACCTTTTGCAAAAGTTGTAAAAGTAGACAAGCTTCTCTGTGTCGTCCACAAGTCATCCTACAAATAGAAAATATTTCATTTAGTTTTTCTTTTTAATTTATTTTCTATCAAATTTCACTCCATGTCACTCGTTTGAAACCTTGCGGAAAATCTGAGCCCCGCCCATGCGCCACGCGAATATAAAATCGTTCGTTAAAAATTGCGGAAAAAAACTGATTTCGAAGGAAATGGAACTCCCAATGCTCTTGTTCGAACACTGGAACCTTAAGTAAACAGTCGAAAATATACCTGTGATAGAAACGTCCCCACTTACTTATCCTGGAGGACTTAAGTGTTTTGAAGTTTACATTTCGATTTTTCTTCTTTCTGCTTTACTTTGTACACGCGATTCAGAGTACATATCTAGTTAGTCAAACACGGAAATGGCTAAAAAATATGTTCAACCTGAATCAGAGCGATTATGCTTTTTGCAACAATGATTCGCCAAATACATGCTTCATAGTCGAGGTACTACTACGTGGAAGCTAGTGACTGCTTGGTATTAAGGCAAAAAAAATCAGTATAAATGTCAAAATTTGACTTTAATCTTGAAAACGAGACGTGGTTAAATTGAAATAATCTGTCTCTGAATTCACATTCTTTTCTACTTTTACATGTCAGCTACGTTCCATTAATTCTTCGAAAAAGAAAAAAGATCATTAATCAGAAGTAAAATTCAAAAATTTGTACTTACGGAATTTTTTTCGATTTTCATGATTTCCCTTCCTCTTCGGTCATTAGTTAAAAAGAGGTTGAGTTTTTGCTGCTAAAAGCCTAGAAAGACTATTTGTCATCAAGAAATTGTATATAACTCTGAGTTTCTCCAGTAGACTTCACTACCTAGGCACGTAACAATACAAGTCAAAACACGTTCACATGAATTCCTTCAACTTAAATAATTTTTTAGTTTGACTAAAAAGCAGCACTTACGAAAAGTCTCTGCTATAAAAAGCTTTACTGTTTCACACAAATTTATAAACGTTTCACCAAATTTGCCGTTGCAAACGGTAAACCGCAAGACGCGATGATTCCTAATTCTTTTGATCTAAATTTAATCCCTAAATGACTTTCTTTCTGAAATTCAACTTTACACTGAAGAATTTCATAAAATTTCATAAAAGAATCGAAGAGTGCAAAATCGAACCGCAAAAGAGCTACGTACAGTAGTTAAGTTAAACTAAAAGTCAACAACTGCCACTGTCACAGATACTGGACGTAAGAAACAAGTCAACTTGTCGGTTTTTCCAAATTAGTAATACTAAGGCACTTCGCTGATTCACTGTTCAGCCTAAGGCTGTATTTACTTTTAAAGCGACTATCCACGTTCACCATCACACGCAACTGAAATTAGTAAAGAACTTTAACAAAAGATTTAGTTGAATAGAAATGCCTGGTATTATCATCACCTACTTCTAAAAATAAACAATGGATAATACTTTCGTAGGTAAAGTTATGTTTGTTTAGTATACACTTTGATGTACAGAACAATAGAAAGTTTAGCAGACGAATGTAGTCTAGTATTAGCTAAAAATTTTACGACATGTCAAAAAATTTAGAGCAAAACTCTTTGCAAATATTTTGATTCAACAACAAAAGTCAGTCACAATTTCTGCACATGTCACCACTCAAAAAAATTTGTTATGACCGTAAAAATTCCAATTCTTGACTGCGGTTACAACGGTAAGAATGAATTAAATCCAAAACGTATTAGAGTTCTCCTTCCTGTACCTCACTTTCCTTCAAAATACAGTCCCCACCTCAAGTAAATGGTGATGTAAGGTTGACTAACGTACAGAATCTGATAAAAGGTATAGGTAACCCTAAAAAAATTTCAATGCCAAGATATGTTTTCCAGTTGAAAAAAAATTGTTCTTGCCCTTTGGCGAAGTTTACCTTCTTGTACCTTCAGGGTACTTCGTGTGCAGTAAAGGTTTTTCGTTACAAAAAGTTGTAGTATGCCGAGAAATTTTTTGACTCCCTTTTACTTCCAAGCTCTTCAATGGAACTTTTTTTTTCATTGTTATCCCAGAAGGTCATCAACGCTCTTCTTCGAAAGAATTGAGACTGGGAGTGGCAAACTGGTAGTTGAGAAGTCCAAAGTTTTCATATACGAGAATGCATTTTTCGAGAGCGTCGAGGAAAAGTCATTTTTCCTCAGCAAGGAAAATGAAAATTGAAATAAGATTGAATTTTGAGGAGAAAGAGATCGAATTTTTTTTTTTTATAGAAAAGTTGATTTGAAGGAAAAAGTTTATGTAACACCGATGAACAATTCTGGAGAACTAGCGTAGTTGAAAAACACGTAAAATAGGAAGAAATTATCCATTACCGTTAACTTTCAGTGAATAAAAGAGAAAAAAAAACTTTTTTTTACATGCTTAAAATTCCAACTAAACGCGCTGTTTCATTTTTTCGCTGATTTGATTCTTTTCATGTTTTCATTTGGGATGAAGTCAAGCGAAGACGTTCCATATATCATCCTTACGGAAACATTTTGTTTGACATTTTTTACTTTGGAAATAGAAAATTCTACGTATATTTTCAAATTTGTTTAAGATTCCCCAAGTCTCGTCTCTCATCTCACTTTTCTTCGTTTTGCGCAAAAGGTAAAAGGGTTTATTTGATCTGTGGTAGAAACCGGATCTCTCAACTTATTGCCAAAAAAAACCGACTTTCTCTCTCAACTTCAAAAGAAATAAAAAAAAATCGTTCAAGCTTCCAGGAAAGACTTGGCGAGAATATGGATCTGGCACACTTCCCGAGGGAACGCGAGATTTACAATTTGTTCCGTAATAAACGTAACTACGATGTCAACTCAAAACCTCCAAAAATCAACAGTTCCTCCGGAAATAAGAGGTGTTTTTGCATATTAGGAAACTTCATAAACAATAGAGAAAGTTGTTTGGTACATGGAAATAAATTGCTGTGATGTCTACGCTTTTCGAATCGTAAAAACCTGGTATAAGGAACACAAATTGTTTTAAAAAATTCAACTTAAACCCCCCTATTCTCTCGTTTTCTATAATGATTAGTATGACTAAACTATAAAGAAACAAATCAAAATGAAAAAAAACAATAAAAAACATACCTGTACGTATTTTATGCAGTTGAAGATTCAAAGTGTTTTGTATTTGTTTCGCGATATTACTATCACTTTTGAACGGAATTCTGTATATACGACACACTGAAATTAGGCTTCCGATTTGCGAATGGTATTCCTAGTTGCAGTTTTGTCAAAGTAATATTTTGGCAAAATTTCGAGAAATGGTCATGTGATTTTCAGACAACCAAAAACCTACGCCCCCGTCATTGTGATAAAAGGGTTAAAAAATAAAAATGAAGAGTGCAAAAATATTACTCAATTAAAAATCAACTGTGTAATAATATCACGATACTTTGAACAAAAAATTGTTTCGCTTACCATATATTATACCCACTTTTGGCTTAACCTTGGAAGAGTCACCTTAGTATACAAAAAAAGTAACCAACTCTGAAGCTACAGCAGAGTTACAGAAAAAAAGCTTTTTTTCGTTAAAAGGTAATTATAATTTTTTCCCAGGTAACTGGCAAAAAGAAACGAATAGTTCATTTAAACAAATCAACAACAGCTTAAAGCTTATATTTTTATATCTCACCATTTTTTTCTTCCTTAATGCATTGACGAAGAAAAGAGAAAGCAAGTTATTTTTCACCATTGCGTTGTTGCGTTGCAATAATAATGGTCAAACATAAGGTTTCATGTAATTTGGTAAGCAGAATTTGGTAAGCTGTAATTTGGTAAGCAGTAACTTGGTAAGCACGAAATTTGGTAAGCGTGTGATTTGGTAAGCATGTAATTTGGTAAGCAGTTGGAATTTTTTTACTTTAGAATCCCAGCTTAGATTTTTTTTTAAAAAAAAAATACGAACAAAAAATTTTTTTTTCACTAATTTTGCTTAGAATCATTTTCTTGATTAATTTTAACTTAACTAACCTAACGATCGCTCCGATAACCTAAACCTATAACTTTGGACTACGCCTTCGGCATCGCCCAAAGGTATAGGTTGAGTTTACCTCCGCGCATTGGGCTACATTGATTTTAATTAAAAATTCAATTTTCGAGAGCCAGCCAAAAAGTTATATATTTGAGATCAGAGGTCAAATAGGGGCCGTGGCAATATTTTTTTTAAACAAAATCTAAGCTGGGATTTTGAAGTAAAAATTTTCCAACTGCTAACCAAATTATATGCTTACCAAGCTCACATGCTTACCAAATTACTGCTTACCAAATTACATGCTTACCAAGTTACTGCTTACCAAATTCTGCTTACCAAATTACCTGCTTCGGAAACATAATAATTTACCACATAATGCTGGATACTGCGACTGACTTTTATTCTCGTTCTTATGAAATAGCTTCAAAAGTCATCTCGAATTCTCCTTAAACTTGTAAAAGTAAATCTTGCCACACTTCTCACAAATTAGTCAAAATGGGGAAAAGTTTGTCCAAATCCAAGAACAAAGATGGTGCTGAACAAAAACCAGGAGCCCAGAAACGGTCAACCTCAGGTAAATATAGGGCATCGGGACTAACCTTTTCATTTACAAAAAAAAGTCGCTTAAAGCAGGAAGCTACAGCAAGTATAGCTGCAATTTTGTAGTTCATAAAAAAGCACCCTCAAGTATTTACTCGTATTTTGATTTCGAAAGCCGATGGTGAAAAGCGACCAACATTCACAAGTACCGAGAAAGTTCGAAAACAAAAAATCCTGGAGAGTGCTCCTCATAAAGTTTATGATGCTAAATCCCCGGGTAATACAAAAATCGAAACTGACATCAGGACTGCAGCCAAGAAAGCTGCTTTGGACGATACGACACCATTGTACAAGCCTAAACTTAAGCAACGTCCAGAAATTGCTTTGCCCATTCAAGACTTACAGGAGAGATTTGGAATGGTGGTCAAGTCTAAATCCAAGGATCAAGTGAAAATTGAAGGAAAGGACAAAGGGGGAAGTGGTAGTGGTGGATTTGATTTTCCGAAGGATCAAAAGCAATCAAGTGAAAAACAAGGTCCACCCCAAAGAAAGTCTGTCGTCCTTTCTTCTCCACAGCTCAAAAACTTAATGGCAGATAAAAAGGCCACTGAAGAGAAAGCTGCAAAATTGGCAAAAGATCAAGCTGACCAGAAACTTCGAGAAGACGAAGCGGCACGGCAACGAAGTCAAAGAAAAAAAGATGGCGTCGATAAGTTGGCAAGTGATGCCGAGCACCAAAAAATTTCATTTGCACCTGTGGCTATGTCGCTGGCACCACTAATGGGTCACTTTGGAGTTCATCCAACGAAAGATAAGCCGAGTATTGGTCGTCCAGTTGAAAAAATGATTGGATTGCAAGCGGTACGTTTTAAAGTGTCGTCTTTGCTTCAGGCTCACGCTGAATACCGCTAATTATAAAGTTGACATTTTAGATACGAGCTCTCATTGGTAAAGAGACATCCAGTGGAACTTCCACGTTTCTCAAAATACTTCGGCATAAAGTTCACGAAGGAGGAGACTTGAATCGAATCAAACAGTTTGGAATTCCAGATCAGCGGCAACTCCTGACAGTCGCTTTACCCAAAGACACGTGGCGGTATGATTTTGGAGGTAACCTTCGGCATTATTACAGTTCTCTGCTGAGGAATTATATTCCAAATAATATGTTGGAACGGTATCGAGGCGTTTCACCTTCTTCCCCGTGCCTAACCTCCATTGACCTGTCCAGGTAACAAATACAAAACTTTTTGAAACAAAAGTGTAACCCTGCGGTTTCATGATGAGAAAGGTTACCATTTCAGTTTGGGACAAAAGGCTTCAATAGAAGAGCAAGAGAAACAAAAACGAAAAGGTTGACAAAACTTTCACAATTCACGTTGAACAAAAGTTTCATCAAGTTTGAAGTTCCTTCCTTTACTTTTTCAGCCATCCGGGACAAACATATCGAAGCTTTACACGAAGCATCCCTAGACGAAAATCATTTCGAATTCCTGAAGCAACTTGCTAACAATCAACCCGTTAGCGTCCCGCTCACTATAATTCATGACATGGCAAGAGAGTTGGCACCGATGATTAACCAGACGCAATCCTGTAAAATGCCTAAGTCAAAACTAAAAAAAAAATTCACATATTTTGAATTAGTAAACCTGCAGAATTTCTAACTCTACTCTAACCTTGTGTTTTCGCAGTTTATAATCGGAATCTCGGACCAAATCATGAATGTACGCAACAAGCCACCGAGTCGTTCTTTAGCATTTGGAATCGTGTAATGATGTATAATGGTATGTAAATTTACTTCATTTAAATACGAACAAACAGTCATAATAAAATAAAATATAACCTTATTTAATTACCTTCCTCTTCCGCGGAATGGCCGGTTACCTGTTTTTGGCGGTGGGGATTTTGGTCGAAGTGATTCTATTCTATCGGTGCATCCGGTTGTTAGTCTCTCACTTGTGAAAAAATTAGCATAAGTGTCAGCATTAAAATTGTCATTAGTTAGCTGAGGACCAATTGTAAGCCATCCTGGACGAATCGTCGAGTCTCGTCCAAATAGATGTAAACGACGTTGTCCAAGACAGAAATGTTCTATGATGTTAAATATTTCTGATGGTTTTTCAAGGGATCCAGATTCTTCCTCTTCGGTAATAATCAAATCGATATCTACATTGGCATGAATGAAGTCACCGTCAGTAGACCGACGAACAGTGCCTTTAATGCCCATTAGACAATGTTCCTATAAGCAATCGATAAACCGACTTTGGCGACTTTGTTTTCATGTATCCAGTTCATTCTGTAAATAAGAATAATACCTTCGTGCGCTGAAATACTGCTTTAGGCTCAAGATTTTTTGAGTGACCAGGATTTTTTGCGTTAGTCCTAATCCAGCAAATATCTTCGCACCGGCGAAATCCCCAATTCCTTAGGCAAACGCGGCCCATATCCAAACCTACCAAAATAAAAATATTTATAACAGCTCGTTGACGAGATCCTGTACAACTAAAAGTAAAACCAGGCTGTTTACCATCTGAAGAACCACACCACAAAAATACAAATGAGCGTGGTGATGCTACTGCTGCCACATCTAGTGTCATGATTTGTTCCCAAGGCCAAAATTCTATGTCTCCGGTGATACCACTACTACGCTGATGATATTCTTCAAGAGGTGGTTCAATCAATATGACGTCAAACTTTACTGGTAAAGATGAAAGGCAGAATGTGTGGAGGTCAGTTTTCAAATACATTGGCGGACATGCCTTTTCTTGAATTAGCTCATCCTGTATCAAGAAGTAATGTGCACCTTGTTAAAATTGGAACAAATGATTATTCTATTTCCAATTTCAATGATTCACCTTCAACCGTATTAGCTCCTTCAACTTCGGGTACTCTTCAAATCTATCACCGAGCCCAACGTCTCTAATAAAATTTTGTGGCCTCTGTCCAATGTCCACAAAATGCTGACAATAATCATTATGTGGATTAGAAGACTGCGTGCCCTAAACAAAAGAAAACGTGTAAAAATTATCATATAACAATATTTGGTTTTATATTTGGGTTTCAGGAAATTTACTTTTAAAAAGGCCGAGGAATCTGTATATACTTTAGTTTCTTCTTCCATCCCTCGGTCACTAGAATTGTCAGCTTTCTTTCGATCCGGAAGTGAACGCGAACTACTATGCAAGGGTTCATTTGCTGAAACACAACCATCCACATCACGGGGTCGAACACCAAGAGCGGAATGCAGCTTTTCAACAGAACCAACCCCCAACTACAAGGAAATAGGATTCCTTTGATTTATCGACTTAGAAAATCACCATTCTGACTAATCAAACCTTCAAACAATCAAATTGACATATGTACCTGCTGGGCAAGGAGCAGCTTCCTCATTTTTGATCTTTCTCTAACTGACTTCAAACGTTCACTCATTGTAACACAATGTTACTCAACACTGTTGAGTAATAATCAACTTGGATAAACTGAAATGACGACGTAATTCACTGATCTGGATGGGCTATGTGGAATGCCCGTATGATATCCTCAAAAATATGTAATTATTATAAATAAACTAACTAAGGAAGGTAGGTTAGGTTTAGGTACCTACAACTTAAAACTTCAACTTCTTATCCAATTCCAACTTCGAAGTAAACACAGCGGTTAGAGAAAAAGTTATTCTTCCAACTTAAAACACGCTTTGAACCGGACATGGGCATGGGCATGGGGAACGCTTTGAGCCGAACATACCTATGTACCTGTTTAGAACCACTTGAAAGTCATATGCATGATTTTTCAGATTAAAATTGCAGCGTTATATTGACTTAAATTCTCAGGACCAAACAACAGTCTTTTAACCTGATACTATTGTTATCCTTTTTAATTCGATTTATTTTAAATATCAGTAAACGTTCATTTACTATTTTCAGTTAATGTTTAATGATCGTTGTAAGCAAATGTTTAAATGTGACATTTGGGTACCGTTTCGATGTAAATAAAAAAAATTAAAGATAAATTATTGGGACGTGTTAACAGTTAATGTTGTTGGCAAAGACGGAATGTTGCATGATTTTATAATGTCAACAAGCGGGGAACTCACGGTAATTCAAAGTAAGTAAAAATAATTGAAAATGTCGTTAATCATTTCACCTATGCCCGACTAATAAATTGACAACTGTGTCAATAATTACATTTTGTAAGATTTTGGGAAAGGTGTCTTTGCAGAGGGTAAAGGAGTGACCAATGTTCCACTGCATACTACGATAAGATCGAAATCTTGCGTGATCCATTTGTGTCAATTGGAACGCCATCCTCGACTTGGGAATATGCATGTACACTGATGAATTTGTAGTAACTTCAACCGCCAACTGAATCATATATCGGAGAGAAATGACGGCAAAAAGTGCTACAAAGATTTCCGCCATAAGAAAAAAAACCGGAAGCTGATGGTAGAGGGCGATTGCGGCATAAGTTACCAATATTACTAGAATTTCTGCACATGGAATTATAAAGGGTAGAATTGTATCGGCGACTAGCTCATGCGCAATGATATGCTGGACCTGTTGGGCACGGTATTCTAAGTGCAACATGTATTTTCTGGCTTCCGATAGTTTGCGACCTTTTGACTCGGAGCGAAACCAGGTACGAAGACAGAATCGCTGCCAACCAGAGCAGCAGCTGGTGTGCATTAGTATGATGAAACAATAACTTAGGACAATCACCCAGTCCATTGCTCCCAAAAAGTTGATGTGACATGATAAAAGTAAGTTTTTCCAAAGCTGCCGAAAGTGTAAAAGTCTAAAACAAAATATTTCATAATGAATTGGGATGAACGCTGCAGGAAGACCGAAGACTATTGAAGCAACGGCAAATCCTAGGAGCAGTCGCATAGTCATGCCGATACGCTGAAGTGCTTTGTCTTTCATTTGTTTAGCATGCGACTCTATAATAAAAAGATTTATTTTAAATGATGTAAGTAACTTCAAGTTTTTGTTAAAAATTATTTCGCCCTCTTTATGCACGCCAATTATAATATTAGTTAATAAGTAAGTTAATAAAAAAAAACGCTTCTCAGTTACTTTTTCCGATTATGCGATACACAAATGAGGCTTTTGAAAAGACAATTTAAGACAGATTAATTTTATAGTGAGACGCTGATTAAAGATGCTTACCTGCGGCAACCCATAGATTTGCATAAGAATTTAACAATCCCGGAACCTGTTTCCAAATGGTGATAGAATGGACCTGGACGGAGGTCGCCAGAATGTAGACCATTGCTAGGAAGGTGAGAGGCATGGGTTCTCCTGGTTTTAGATCGGTCGCCTGTATCAGAACGCAGGCGAAGGTCAATGCAGTGGCCATATTCAGTACTACAATGCCCATCATATTGAATTTCCTCAAATAAATATTCATGAATGACCTGCTTTGAGTGAAACGCTGATTTGGGTTGTCCCATGTTACCAGATGGATATGAAAGGCACGGGCAAACGTTTGAACCCAAATTAGCGGTCGAATTGAGAATGCAGTAGCCATTTTTTGATCGTTTACTTATCTTTGTCAAACCTTAGTCATAAACTGAACTACCTATTTTACTGACGTTGGATGAAAAGAAATAATTTTATGCGATGCTTTATATTTAAGTGGCAATTTGGAAGTTGTACTTTAGTATGCAATTTTATTTGACAATACAGAGTGTATAACCTATAATCACTATCATTTAATAAGACAATAATCTAAATACACGAACCAATGCTCTGCGTCAGTGAACACAAATTTCCGTGGATTGGATGATGTGTCCGGAGAATTATGGATACCCACAAATTCCCAGCAATTAGGGTGTGGGGATTATCAGCCTTTATTGTTGAAATGTACCTCGTGCTATAAGCGTAAGCGAAAACTTTTTGAGCATAGGCAGAAAACACTAATTGAAATGAGTTGAAATCAAACGAGTGCTAACAATATTCTAGCTTGTGTAAATTATAAATTAAGATAGCTGTTATACAGTATATACATTTATATACGGGCGACCAATAGGTTGACAATAGTCGTAATGATCACATCTTGCACGATTCTAGGAAACGTGTCTTTGCGAAGTGTAAAGGAATGTCCAATTTTCCAGAACATAGGACGATATGATCTAAATCTGGCGTGATCCAGGTGAGTTAATTGGGACGCCATTCTAGAATTTGGAATTGCCTTGTACGCCTTCGAACATGTAGTAAGTTCCACTGCCAACTTGAACGATACCCCGAGACAACTGGTAGAAAAAAGAGCTACCAATGCCTCAGCAAGGAGAAGAATCGCAGGAAGCTGCTTATACAGAATGATTATGCCGTAACCTGCAAAAATTATTAACGCTTCTGTGCATGGGATTATAGCAGGGAGAAGTGTAGCAGCGACCAGTTCGTGGGCAATGACATGCTGAACCTGTTGTGCTCTGTATTCTAAATGTAACCTCCATTTTTTTTTCTTTGAAGGTTTTAGAACTTTGTTACGTTTGTGAGCTGTCCAAGAACGGTAGCAGAATCGTTGCCAACAAGAAGTGCAGCTGGTATGAATGACAAATAGCAAAGAATAAGAGAGAACAAACAACCAGTCCATTGCTCCCAGAGTGCTGATATAGAATGCCAAAATCACGTTTTTCCACAGCTCCTGAAAACGTATAAGTCTCCAGGAAATAGTTCCGTAGTGAATTGAGAAAATAAATGAAGGAAAGGCAAAGAATATTGATCCAACTGCGAACACCAGGAGGATAAGATTGACCATACCGGCACGTCGAAGTGAATTGTCTATCATGCGTTTCGCATAAGTATCTGAGGAAATATTTAAAAGAGGAAATTAGCTATGTACGTATATTATTGGCATATCGCAACGAGTAGTTGACTTTAATAGCGTCCATTTGCTGCCCAAGGGTTCAACTGCCATTATCTTAAGGTTGCTAATTTCAATACGTTTACTTTGAACGCGTAATAGAAAAATAGTCCAATCCTCAATCTGACAATGAGAGCAAAAGCAATGTGCCTTGACGACGAAAACTTTTACGCTGAACAGGTTATGCAATAACTCGAAAAAAAACAAAAAATGAAAAAAAAACAAGACTTTGGTCTAGCATTGTTTGACAAAAATTGAGCAGGATTTCGATTTTCACAGAATCCTTTTGTCTTCTTTAAATTTTGTTGTGCTAAAATCGTCAATTATTGTAGATTTATTTCATTTAACCTGTTAAGTAAAAATTTGTCGTCAAGTAACCTGGAGCAGAAGAGTTGGTTGGTATACATGGAAATGGGACTTGTTCAGTTTCATGAGACGTTCAGTAGCTTTATTACGAGAAATCTGAATTGGGATCTGGCAACAGTCATGTTAAGTATGCCGTTTTTTCACGCGTATCAACTAATTAGGTAATGATGAGCGTTTCATTTAAAGCACCGTGAGATTGTTGCTATAGGCAATAACACAAGGTGTTGAACTAATTTTGTTGTATTTACGGCAATACCGTTAATTTGTAGATTAGTTGGTAACAATTTATTCCCCTTCAAAGTAATAAATAAAATATTTAATTTCGGGGTGTCTAAAAGTTAAACGCTCCTCATCCCATAAATTATTAAACCTAGCTTTTACAACTCACCTGCTGCAGTGTGAAGATCAATGTACCCGTTGAGGATTGATGGCATTCTTTCCCGGACTGTGATGAAATGAATTTGTACGGAAATTGAGAAGACAAACACTGTTACAAGGAAAAGTAAAGGCATTGATTCTCCCCTTGCTAGATCAACTGTTTTATTTAAAACGTAGGCAAAGAAGGCTATTGTGGTAGTATTCATTGAAATGATGAGCATCGTAGTCAACGGCACCACCCAAGTGTATAGCGATGCTGGTCTAAATATTTTGAATTGTCGAGTGTCATTATCCCAAACTGCCATGGGAATATAAAGTATAATAGCGAAACGTTGCACCCATATCAAGGGTTGAATAACAGAAGGAACTGGGATCATGTTGCCCCGTCGCAGTTTTACTTTCTTAATGTTAGTTTCGGATCTGTTGGAACAAATAAAAGCGAATAAACGCGTTTCAAACCAATGTTTGATAGTTTCCATTTTGTCTATTATTCTTGATACGAAGAAGGATACCAGGGACACGCCAGCCTCATTATGAAAAAAGCACTTACAGTCTCATACACAATATAGTTTTTCAAAAATATTGTTAACGCATACATTTTTCAGCATGAATTTAATGCTTTCCAGCATTCAAATGAGTTTATTAAGCCACGAACAAAGTAATAGCGAAATCGGTTTCTGCGAATGATGTTTCCCTACGCGTCGTTACCAAAATCTTAAGTTAATTCGAAACTGCCTGAAGCGTAACCTTTAATAAAATTTAATTATGTTCAACGCAATTTTTCACATGATTAAACCATACGTTGTACTTAAGCTCGATACTACAGTGGTAATTCTATTTGCGTAACAAGGGTCTGATTGGTCGTTCTCAATGCGATTACTGTGCAACTAACAACCACATTACTTATTTTTTTTAGTTTATAGCCTCCAACTTTTTTCGACTTAAAAAAAACAATAATTAGTTCAAAACAAATAGCCTACCCTAAATCCTCGCGTATATGGCATGCATTATACGATGTTTTTTGCGGCCGAAATGAAAAATGAATTTTTTTTTTTTTTAATTTTTTTTTTAATTTTTTGTCCTAAATCTAAACGCATAAGTAAACAAAATCGAAAAGTCAATTAAATATACATACACCACTGGAAGCGAAGCCGGCCATTTGTTTCAAATTGAAAAGTTTCAACTGAAAAAGTTCAGCTAGAAAAGTTTCAACCGTGAACTGAACCTTTTCAGTTGAAACTTTTCAAATTGAAACAATCGCCTAGACCCCACTGGAAGTGGTTTTCCAACTGTTGTGCGGCACCGCATTGAGAGTCCAGAACGACGAATGAATCTTGCATACCAACCGTTACTTGCCACAAAACCTTTAATCATGTTATAACGGGCGATAAGCTTGAATTGTATTCTACAAACAGAAACAAGCTTTAATATTCAGATGAATTCAAATTTCATTGTCAACGCACTTGAAACGTAGAGATGACAATTACTTTCAAGGTTCGTCAGTATATTACCCACCGTCGCAGTTTCCGACTATTTAGCCTGTCCTCTAACATTGAGTTTCGTGATTTTTTTCATTTTTACCGGAAAATCCTTCCAGTTATAAACGCATCTTAGAAGCACTCCAAATTCACTAGCTGCTTTTGAATTTCCAATTTCGTCGGCTCTATTACCGACCTGCATGGAATTTAGATTTAAGTGCAAAGTTTCTCTAGGTTTTGAACTACAAGCTAAAGGTGCTAACCTTAATTTTGTAGCCAGCGGTGTAAGACTTTGGAAATGACTTCTGCTTCAAATCCATTTCGCAGTTTACAAATTTATTCTTACAGAATTATGTTGAAGATAAAAATTTAGAACATTTATGTAATTCATTATACTTTGCGAATATTTATTTTGGAGAGCTTCTAACAAGTTTATATGCGCCATACCTTCTCTCGTAGTCAAAAATAGGCATCTACAAGAAATTCACATTTTTTTGCCATATACGCGAGGATTTAGGGTACTTTAAATACATCGTTAAAACAAACAAGCACAGTTTAATTTTGGATTTTCCGTGAAGCATATGTACAACGTTGGTTGTCGACAATCACGCTCCCTCCAAACTTTACGCTACCCGCCAGAAAGTGAAAGGGTTGCGCAAATAGAATTATCCACTGTATTAGGGTAGGCTTTCACCGCATGCATCCATTAGATCGGTTTTGTCTGTCTCGACGAAAACAGAAAAAATCGACTTGACCCAAAGTGAACCGTCCGCGTATCTCTCTGCCCCACACAATAGAAGTCTAGCAATGTCTTGCTATTCAGCCTTAGACGATTTGCTACTTCTTCGTGCGATGCGAAGCACCAATTGCTGGGACATACTAGTTAGGTCTAACAAACGCTTTCAACTAAGAAAGTACATCCGAGTTGAGTGTGAAGACTCGATAAGTTCAGACGAAGAACTTATCCTTTAAGTTTTATTAATGAACGAATGGAAAATGTCAATCCAGTGGTAAAAAATGTCACTCTTTGTAAAAGCCTATTTTTTGAATAATTTAAAGAGTATATGTTCTAAAAGTCCATTTCTGTTGGATTAGAGGTTTTTCATATTTTACCTTGAAACACAGCCTTTAAACAAGTCGCCAACATTTTCAAGGTCAAACGATATAATCAGAATATGTACATATTAAAGCAAAGATTGAAGATTGATCAAACGTATCTTACGATAAATGATCTAAAATTTAAACGTAAATACATTTAGTATACATTTAGTAAACTATTGATCGTAAAATTCTGGTTGTGTTATAAAACGTACAATAAGTTAGAGTTGAATCGTAGCAAAAATTAAAACCTCACTGAGGATATTATGTAGCCCCTGCCACCCTTCCATTGCTTTCTGTTAACGACTGAACTCTGAACTTTCAACAATGAAAGCAACTAAAAAAAGTTTTTAAATCAATCAATTTCAACACATATTTCAAACATATACGATTGAAAAGAACGTCCAGTTGGCAAAGTTGAAGAAAATCTATATATTTCCCCTTGTTACATAATTAAGTTTGATGACCTGTCCAGTTCGCTGCAAATTTAACTTCAAAAAAAAAACTTCCAAAAAAGTTTTTTTTACCAAAAAATATTTTGGTGAAGATTTGGATGATTAAAAAAGAGGATAAAAAAATTTTTTGTTGCACCAAAAAATTTTTTAGATGAGAGGTCGACGTGGGAAGTCTTTAACTTTACCTCTAATAAAAAAAATGGTGCGAAACCCCGAAATACTTCCTAGTTTTTGTATAAAAAGAACAGGTTTAACACAATGAGCTGGGCTGTACCGAATGGCTGGGCTGTATTGTGTATTATCACGCGCTTGCGACGTGCGACGATTCTGTTTTTCTATTAATTAAACACTTTAATGAAAACTTTAGTTATTGTATAATAAGTTTATTACTTCTAGTTTTTCTAAATGCTATTTTGGAAACAATTTTAACGTGAACCTCTTTAGTTTACTTTTTAATCACTTTATTTACAGTTAAGCACTCTACCACTTCCCAACAAAAAAAGAGCGCTTATAAGCGCTCGTGGGGATTATCGGGCTAGGATTATTAATTCTTGATGACACTGCATTTTTGTGCTGCCAGGCTTTCAAAACTTTGTTATCTTAACTTGATCGAGTTAGGCTGGCCTTCGAATACTCACATCACCAGCTTATTGCGAACACTGAAAGATCATAGAAAGTGAAAGTGACTTTTCACTTGTCACCATCTTCTTGCATAATGGCAGTGTTGATCCTTCAGGAATATTTCTAGAATCATCTAGAGTCGTGTACCCATATAAATGGTCTGACCGCTTGAAATCAAATGGAGTGGTTATGGTACACAATCGTTCACCACTAGCTTGAACCAACTGAAACGGAATATACCCTTCATAATTGTTTTGATTATTAGAGGAGTCAAAGAGCAATGAAAATGGGTTGAAAGATTTGGCGGTGGGGGAGAATTTAACCTAAAAACTACGGTTTATTCTGCGCCACGAGTTTTTAAAACGAGCGTAAATTCGAAAAAAAACGCGAGGAATTCCTAACGCAGAAAATCGTAGCGCAGAAAATCGTACTGCAGAAAAACAACATAGCATACAGTTTATTTATGACTTGATCCTCGATTCCTGCCATCATCTTGGCATTTCTTTTATCGAAACCCAAAATGATCTCTGAACCCAGTGTGACGGCAGCATCGCTACTCAACCAACTTAGCTACTTTAATTGGCGAGTCATCAGCATCACCTGTTGTCGGGTCTAGTTTTTCAGGACAAAGGACACCATTGCCGAATTCATCTCATCAATCAGGCTTAAGATTGGTTCGATCAGAAATGAGAAACTTATTTGATCCATATCCTAGGCCATCCCGTGAAAATGCAGCTTATCGTTCAGTTGAGAACTCATCGTAGTCGAACAACGTTAAACCATCAAGCTAGAGTTTGGGTTGGTAAATTTTGTTGCCTTGGCCACTCGCAGGAGGCCAGTACACCCAACGACGCTAGAATGCTTATACTTAAAGCGAACGGACTTGGAGACACGGTTATCACTGTTGGTAAGCAATCACTATAAACTATAGGCGACATGATTTTAAACATTTATAAAATCATTTTGTTTTCGTAATAATTTTTTTTAAGTGAATTCTGCATCATCCACCGAACTATGCTCAGTGTTGTAGATTACTTTCCCAAAACTAGTGGGTCTCACATATGAACTTTGTGGTTCGCTAACAGGTGGCAAGGGAAAACGAATCGTACGGATCTCAAAGATTGATCAAGTCTCGAGTGTGACACAAATTCGCGTTTCACGTTCAAGTATGATCTATATATCTATACCAACTTCCGAAATCGTTGAGGTGCACTTGGATGGCGCCATCCACCTCCGCATCACTATAAGTTTTTGTGATTTCTAATTTAAGTGTACTGTTTCTCTTAGACCATTGTTCGAAAGGAATCACAGATTCCTGACTATATTTTCGGAAATGAACGATTCAAAATAAATTGACGAGACAAATGGAGAAATGAAAAGATCGGCGAATAAATCGTTGGACTGGACTCTGACAATTAAGTATCACAACTTTACCGTGACAACGCTTAAAATTCTAAGTAATTAACTTTTGGTGTCGTTTCTTGCGACACCATACTTTCTTTTAACTATCAATCCTGCCACATTATTGAAGCGGTAGCTGCAGTAGCCGGCCCCAGCACCTTCAATAGCATTACCTTAGCCACGTAAGGCGCGACACTACACGGTGTCGCTAACTCGCTTACGCTTGCTTGTAGGTACACACAAATTACGTGATACGCGAACTGGTTAGGTTAGACAATTGAGTGTTACAAGACGGCAACAGTGGACTGCAGCAGGGTGGGTAATGGGCCCACAAAACACACCGAATGCTGAAGAGAAATTTTCTTCACGATCTGTTTTGTCACTTTTTTAAAAAAAATTCCTGACTTCAGCAAACAGTTGGGCATTTTTTAAAATTTTTATTACAAAAAAATATTTATTTTAACTTTATAATTTCTGAAGTCAGAATTTTCTGACGTCGCGATTCCTGAAGTTAGAATTTCCTGACGTCTCGCTTCCTGAAGTCAGACTTTCCTGGCTTCAGGATATTTAAATAAATATTTATTGTACACTGTCGCTATTGCCCCTCAATTGGAGGGGCAATTTATACTCTACACTTTTAATCTTTACAATTGTTAAGGTTTTTTAATTTGTTTTATTTTTAATATTATAATTTATAATTTTATAATTTATAATTAATAATTTTAAATTATAATTTATTTTAAATCTGAGTAAAGTGATATTTGAGTAACGACTCAATGTGCGTAAATTTTTTTAAAGATTGTAATATTATGACACGTTAACTTTAGTACTTAAGTTCTCTTGTCACCTACAGAATGCTGGATGATTTTACAGTGTCAAGCGTGACACTAGATAACTAAAAATTTTGAGAGCTTAATAAAATTGAAAATGTTATTATCATTTCACCCATGCGCGACTAATAGATTACAACTGTGTCAATGATTACATTTTGTAAGATTTTGGGAAAGGTGTCTTTGCAGAGAGTAAAGGAGTGACCGATTTTCCACTGCATAGTCCGATAAGATCGAAATCTTGTCCGATCAATTTCCGTGAATTTGGAAGCCATATCAGACTTCAGTATATATTTGCACATCTTTGAATTTTTTGTGATTTCCACTGCCAATTTGATCATAAAGTGAAGACAAGTGGCAGTAAAAAGTGCTATATCAATATCAATAAGGAGCAAAAAAAATTAGAACCTCTTTGTAGAATACAATACTATAATACAGTTGTTCCTCAATTTTGGAAACTACAAAATACGATACTGCAAAATGCAGTTGGGCGAAATTGTAAGGAGATTTTCCAACCCGTAAAAATCATATTGCCATACAATATGTGTTTAGA